>OZ017791.1:453991-672242 GCA_963969325.1 Lycopodina hypogea | reverse complement strand
GGTTGCTGTATGGTTGCTGTATGGTTGCTGTATGGTTGCTGTATGGTTGCTGTATGGTTGCTATATGGTTGCTGTATGGTTGCTGTATGGTTGCTATATGGTTGCTGTATGGTTGCTGTATGGTTGCTGTATGGTTGCTATATGGTTGCTGTATGGTTGCTGTATGGTTGCTATATGGTTGCTGTGGTTGCTATTTCCCAAGAGTGAGTGGTTGAATATGATGTCTTGCTAGACAAGCTACAATTCTTCTAGTGTTGTGAAGACACCTTACCAAATCAACTTTTTATGGAAGATGTTTTCCAATAGTGGGCTCTTTCTTAATTTTATTAAATCTAAAGAATATTTGAACATTATTCACCATTGTAGAGACCAGCTGTTTGTTAAAAGAACAAATTGCAATTACTCTGTAGGTAAGTTGTGAACACAATATTTCTTAATATATTTGTGGTTAGTGACATAGTCTATGGCCAGTATCTCTCTCCATGGCAGCACTTGGATCTCTGGAAGGTGAAGGCAAGAGACAGAGGCAATGCTACATGCCAAATGGTTATGGACAATTTTGGGCATTTACTAAAGTTGTTGACAGACAGTGGGTTGTCTGTCCTCTGGCCAGGCAGGCAGAGGGAGGGGGGGGACCTTGGCCAGGCAGGCAGAGGGAGGGGGCCCTTGGTCAGGCAGGTAAGGGGAGGGGGGGCCCTTGGTCAGGCAGGTAGAGGGAGGGAGGGGGCCCTTGGTCAGGCAGGTATGGGGAGGGGGGGCCCTTGGCCAGGCAGGCAGGTGGAGGGGGGGGGGGGGGGGGGGGGGGGGGGCTTGGCCAGGCAAATCAGGGCTGTAGGGCATCAGTGCAAGTGCCTTCTCTCTGCCACTTATAGACAAGGAGCCCAGGGGGGGGGGGGGGCAGCTCCCTGAGCTGGAAAGTTAACCTTTTCATGCATGTAGTGATGCTCCACGTACATGCTGGCTAGCTGAGGTAAGGAAGTGTACTTGGTGAGTTAAGCAGACAAAACCAACTAGAAAATGTTGGATGCATTCCCAGGTATCGGGTGAATGGCCAGCCACTCCTACATTTCCTCTGTGGTGCCTTGGCAAGACCATCATGAATGTTTATATAAATGGAAAGGCTATATTGTATTATTTTGTTGTTGTTGATGCATTTTTTGTCTCCTCAATTGGTAGCATAGCAACCCACCAGCTTGTTGCTATGGTAGGCAATGATATCATGCACTTGCTCATATGACTGACTGGCTAGCTGGTTGTCCACAGCATGCAGAGCAGAGTCTATTAGTGACTGTGGATGTCATGTCATTGTAATATACTACCTTTTGGTTTCTCCAGGTCCCCGTCTGGCACCATCATGTTCTTCGACAGGAGTGAGGTAAGATGAACACACACACACACACACACACACACACACACACACACACGAACACACACACACGAACACGAACACGAACACACCCTAGCCTCATATTATAAATGGTTTCCATGTACTGTATGGTTTAAGGTATGTATGTGCAGTAGTATAGTGAGTGTGTAACTTCTATTTATCATTTATTTACATAACAATAGCTTTAGGTATGAGCTGTGTGTGGGATCTGTGCAGGTCCAGGGAACTGTTCACTCATTGCCAATAATCTGCCTTCCAACTTTATTGGGGTAGGCTTTGTCATCAATTTGCCATATCATGTTAACTAGTAGGAAACTATAATATCCAGGCTCTAGTGGACCATGTGCTCTGTTAATTTAAATTGGACAGGTTTATTAATGGTACTTGATATCCATTTGCAGCTGTGCCTGCAAGGTTGGCAGTGCTGTGGCAGTTTGCTGCTCAGTTGATGTGGTCAACATCTTACAGCAGTCATTGTGTGTGTGCACATGTGATGTGTTATTCCTAATTGTTGATGGCCATTTTTGATGTTGCTTCCAAAGTTGGACTATTCATCTATAATAAAAAAATTTTTACCCTCAAATCAATTATAAGTCAATTGATTGTTGAGAATTTCAAGGTGCACAGCATTTCCAAACTTTTAGATCAGATGATCTATCTGTTGCTGTGTAGAGGTGGGAAGGGATGTCAACTCTTCATGCAGCTGCAACTCCCCATGCCAATGGATGAAAAGTGGTTCCTCCAACACAACCCCACTCTCCTCAGAAACTGTCTCTCCCTCCTTTCCCCCTATTTTATTTTTCTGGCACAGTATTTCCTCATTTGGTATGCAAAACCCCAAGGTCTGTATTCCTTGTTCCTTCTTATTCTGTAAACCATTTATTCTCAAATATCCACTGACTGTGATTGTGCCTACAACACATACAAAATGTGGAAACATGCATTTAAGTAGAATACCATAAGAATTTACTGTTCTTATTATTTATGTTTTTATTTTTATTCCTTTGAAAATGAACTCTATCCATCCTTAAAAGTGTGGAATTCTGTACTTGATTTTTTTCAGCCTGGAGAATTCAACTTCCCTTGAAGGATTTTCAATACAGCTGCTCCAAAGCCCAGCTCCATTACAGAGCAGCTGTTCCATTAGTCAGCTGGAAATGGCCTTTTTTTTTCTGTTTCAAGGAACAAAATGTAAAATAACCACACTACTGTCCCAAGAGCTAAATTTGCATTCTTTAATTGCATGGGTCAACAGATGTGTAGCAGCAGGCATGCACACATTAATAGCTATTTATAGGTAGATTTACTTATTCATTTTTTAATTACACCCCTTTCAAAGAGAATTATCTTTCACCATATTTTCCTCTAAATTTCCCCCCCCTCCCTATCCCCCCCTCCCTTTCCTTTTTCAATGAAGCAGCTTGAATTAATCTTTCTGACAAGATCTATTTTGTGACTTCAAAATGGAAGGGGTATAGTTACTTGTTTAGAATTTTTAATTACATTCCCTTCAAAATGAATTCACTTGCACCTTCAAATCTTTGTAGGTTGAAGTGAGTTGCTATTTAGAGGGGAATATTTTAGTTAATTTTTGTTAGTGTATTAGACTGGGTGTATACTGAACAGTCCAGAGAATGCAACTTCCCTTAGGGCTTTTCAATACAGCTGCTTCCATTAATCATCCTGAAATGGCTTTTTTTTTGGGGTTACTTTTGTCTATTACTACCTGAATAAATCATCTCCAAGTTTAGAAACAGCATGAGTGGGTGCAGTGCTTCATTTCCATTTTTTTGATACCCCTCTTGACTCTGTAGCTTCAAAATTGAAGAATGTACATAGGGCACACACATACAGATTAAGAGCTCTTTATAAGTAGATGGTGTTGTTTATATGAGCAATATAGAATATTTAGGCTTATTAGGTAAAGTATCATCACACAATTGCCTCCTTGGTCAGCCTCACTGGTAACAGTTTATATGCAGTAGACGTACAATAGATTCTTTTGTCTGCTAAGTACCATGGTGACATCTATCATGGACTAGATACCACAATAACATTTTATTGTAGGCTAGGTACCATGGTGACATTCTACTGTGGTCTAGGTACCATGGTAACATTCTATTGTGGGCTAGATACCATGGTAACATTCTATTGTGGGCTAGGTACCATGGTAACATTCTATTGTGGGCTAGGTACCATGGTAACATTCTATTGTGGGCTAGATACCATGGTAACATTCTATTGTGGGCTAGGTACCATGGTAACATTCTATTGTGGGCTAGATACCATGGTAACATTCTATTGTGGGCGGCTAGGTACCATGGTAACAATCTATTGTGGGCTAGATACCATGGTAACATTCTATTGTGGGCTAGGTACCATGGTAACACCTATGGTAGGCTAGGGGTGAGGGTGTGATTTTGGCTAGAGCTTAAATTGTTCCATCAGCTTGTTTTGAAAATTTTTATGAGTTGTCTTGTTCTAAATTTCTTAAGCCCTTTCCACACTGCACAATAAAACTGGTTTCACCCATGTCAGGAATGGGTTCCACATGTCCACTCTACACCCGGTTTCACCTGAAACTTTCAGAAGGGTAGGTTTCAAGCATCTCAGAATTATTGAGCATACCTGTGGCTTTATTGCTGATGTTCGCTATTAGGAGTTTAGCTACTAGCAGCTCTCTCCCCACTCTCTAGCCTCTCTTTGTGAGAGAACATTGCGGAGGGAAAGAAACAGAACAAAGGAGCACACCAGAAAATAAAATACCCTTTTTCTATACAAGGTAGAGAAATCCCAATTAATCAGCAGAACCAATTATTCAGTCCATGCAGGTGATGTGGAGCGGGTTCAGCACTATGCTAGTGTGGACGCTAGAAAATATTAGGGACCAGGTGTTGCTGGAGACCTGTTTCTAGTGTGGACAGGGCTTCAGACATGAATAATGAATGTGTTTTTTTACCTCTCCTTGCTTATTTTCCATCTGTTTAATTTTTTTTATTTATTTCATTTATTTATTTATATATAGCCAGTCTATTCTTATTATTTATTTTTCACTCCCTTCCTTTTATTTCTTTCTCTCTTTATTGTGTATTTGCTTTCTCTTCCTCATCCTCTCATTCTTTTCCCTTCTACTCAGACCAAGAAATATCGTAACGATGCTTATGACTGGAAAACCCGAAAGACTTTGAGCTCTGTGCGGGAGGATCGTCAGAAGCTGAAAGTCGGGGGGCACCAGGTAAAGTTTGTTCTACCGTAACCCCTTGAGCAGCACAAGTGCAATTCACTAAGGCAGGACTCCACCCTATGTGCTTACCATCACTAAGGGTGAACTCCACCCTATGTGCTCACCATCACTAAGGGTGGACTCCACCCTATGTGCTCACCATCACTAAGGGTGGACTCTATCCTATGTGCTCACCATCACTAAGGGTGGACTCCATCCTATGTGCTCACCATCACTGAGGGTGGACTCCACCCTATGTGCTCACCATCACTGAGGGTGGACTCCACCCTATGTGCTCACCATCACTGAGGGTGGACTCCATCCTATGTGCTCACCATCACTGAGGGTGGACTCCACCCTATGTGCTCACCATCACTGAGGGTGGACTCCACCCTATGTGCTCACCATCACTGAGGGTGGACTCCACCCTATGTGCTCACCATCACTGAGGGTGGACTCCACCCTATGTGCTCACCATCACTGAGGGTGGACTCCACCCTATGTGCTCACCATCACTGAGGGTGGACTCCACCCTATGTGCTCACCATCACTGAGGGTGGACTCCACCCTATGTGCTCACCATCACTGAGGGTGGACTCCACCCTATATGCTCACCATCACTGAGGGTGGACTCCACCCTATGTGCTCACCATCACTGAGGGTGGACTCCACCCTATGTGCTCACCATCACTGAGGGTGGACTCCACCCTATGTGCTCACCATCACTGAGGGTGGACTCCACCCTATGTGCTCACCATCACTGAGGGTGGACTCCACCCTATGTGCTCACCATCACTGAGGGTGGACTCCACCCTATGTGCTCACCATCACTGAGGGTGGACTCCACCCTATGTGCTCACCATCACTGAGGGTGGACTCCACCCTATGTGCTCACCATCACTGAGGGTGGACTCCACCCTATGTGCTCACCATCACTGAGGGTGGACTCCACCCTATGTGCTCACCATCACTGAGGGTGGACTCCACCCTATGTGCTCACCATCACTGAGGGTGGACTCCACCCTATGTGCTCACCATCACTGAGGGTGGACTCCACCCTATGTGCTCACCGTCACTGAGGGTGGACTCCACCCTATGTGCTCACCATCACTGAGGGTGGACTCCACCCTATGTGCTCACCATCACTAAGGGTGGACTCCACCCTATATGCTCACCATCATGGTGGGCTAATATTTGTCTTTGGGAGGTGGTTGATTAATACTGTTTCTTATTATAGATATGTTTAAATATTACGTGTTTATTATTGGCGCTGGTTAACATTGATTATTTATTATTGCTAATTTAAAAATATCATTTGTTTATTGATGCTTATCGTATTTATAATGGGGATATATTGGTGTTTTATAAAGGGATTTAATATTGGCATTTTATAATAGGGATTTAATATTGGTATTTTATAATAGGGATTTCATATTGGCATTTTAAAATAGGGATTTTAATATTGGCATTTTATAATAGAGATTTAATATTTGTATTTTATAGTAGGGATTTAATATTGGTTGTTTATTATAGGGAAAATTGAAATGTTTGGTGTATATGCCTTAACCACAATAATATCTAATTGAGTTTGCTGTTGTAGCGATCATAGTCATCTGCATGTCAGATGAGAAATCAGATTGACACTCTCCTTGAGTATTGTCACTACATATTATGTCTGAAAAAGTTCAAGTTTGTCTTCCATCTTTTTCTCTAGCTGTTGTACGGTTGCTATGCTCACTCTGCCTCAAATCCAAATTTCCATCGGAGAACTTACTGGCTCATACAGGTAGGTATGGTCATGCATGCAGCATGTTGCCATGAGTGACCGACTGGACATAGTTTTGGTTCATAAAAATTATTCTATAAGTTAAAAATAACTAGATCTTATTTTCTTTTGAATATACCCCCATATAGAATCCTAATCTGATCATGGTGCACTATTTGGATTCAGATGATTATATAAGTTCAGCTACTCTCAAAAATCAGGTATAGTACAGCCATGCTAAAGGCTACAGTATGCAGATGTATAATACTGTTCTCTCTTCTTATTCAGATCCGGGGGATTGCGTGGGTGTGGGTGTGTGAGAGTGTGCGTGTATGGGAGGTGTGTGTGTGGGTAAGTGTGTGTGTGTGGGTAAGTGTGTGTGTGTGGGTAAGTGTGTGTGTGTGGGTGGGTAGATGTGATGGTGTCAGTGTGTGTGTGTGTGTACATGCTGTTGTATTGCAGAAATGACTGGTCTACTATTCTTACCTCCACTCATATCTAACTTCCTCCACAGAACTTTGCCCCTAGCCTTGACCCCACACTGACCCCTACTGATTGGTCCATGCTGACCATCAGTGACTGCAACCTGTGCTCTCTCCTTGACATGATCAAGGAGGCGGCCATCACCATGACTCTGCTCTCCCAACTCTCACAGGCTCTTGGTGCCAACCTCTGTTCTGGCTCCTCACTGGAGGACATCCTGGTCGCTAACAACACCGGCTTTCCGCTTGACATGTTTGAAGACTGTCGTTCAAAGAAATCAAAAAGTGTGGCCAAGAAAGAGCATGTATCGGTTATGCACATGAACGGCTTTGTTGGAGAGGACTTGAGCATGAAGTCACCTCCAACCAACTCTCCTGCAAGTGCCGCAGCTCTCGGAGGAGGAGGACAGTGTTTGAGTTCACAAGAAGCTCTGAAGGTCTTGATAGGTTGCCATGGCAAAGATTTCCACAGTTCCATCCTGCCGTTCCTGTCCTCTGGCCAACGACTGCTACTTCCTCGCCCTTCAAAGAGTGACACAGCAACCAATGGCACTCCATGTCACACTGCACTCTATCCTTCATCCACTTCCACCCTCCCCTCAACCTCTGCGACCTCCTCTTCCTCCCCTGCTCTGGGTCGTGGTGCAGCTGCCTTTTCACAGCATTCATGTTTTCTTGGGAAGAAGACCAAAGCCCAACAAAGGACGTCCAGAAATGGGATACGGGACAGTTGCCATGTGAACATGCTGGACAAGTTACGGCAAATAATGAACAATCTGATTCCACCTTCAGACCATGTGTCTTCTAACAGTGGAGATAGCAGCCATGTTGTTGAAGACGGTCCACGTGGGAGTACATCTACTATCACTTGTCAGGCTCAACCGAAGGTTAGCTCAGTTCAACCACCATTTCCCCCCCTTCTTAACTCTCCCCCCAGCCTTCATCCTTCTTCTGGCTCACTGGGTAACTCTACTATTGATGAGCTCTCCATGTTATCAGACTCAATTATGAAAGTGGATTCTAATTGCAGCTCGGCCAATTCTCATTATCAGCCAAACCTGGGAAGTTTGATGGATGGCAGAAATGCATCCACCAAGAGTGTGCCGTATGATCCCACAGAGAGTTCACAAGGGCAGAGCTCCTTTCTACCCTCCCCGGATCTCTCACTGGCCGAGCATCTGAGTTCAGTGGGGCACTCACACGAGGGGTTGAAGCCTGCATTTGTTGATGATGCTGATGATGCCCTCCCAGAGGACCCACTTCTGTGGCCCTTCCTAATTGATGATGACGCTTTAGTTGCTGGCAACATGGAGCACTTATTGATGGAACCATCCATGGCGGCATCTCTATGTGGCCAACACGGACATGATGGAAGCTCTCTGAGAGACACCGCCACTCTAGATGAGAGCATAGGAAACCAACCTCAACAAAATGGCACTTCTTTAATGGACACTTACAATGTTGACCCTTCCAGCTTTAACCTCGGTCTCGACACTGACCACTGGCTGCAGTTTCTGCAGCGGGAGGAGCAAGGTGGACCTCTGACTGCATCCACCCATAGCAACACCACTGGGCCCACTTACTCAAACCTACCAAGTGAGGGATTTAGCACCACTGAACATTGGCCCCCAGGGAATATGGATTGGCTGGAATGCAGTGATCAAGAAGGACCAGTTAGCGGATCTGCACTGAGCACTGGGTTACAGCAAGGCTTTGATCACCATCTGTCATCCCCTAATTCCTTTGTTTGTGCTCTCTCCCTTCCTCCGCCCATCTCATACATGGATGTCACCACCCACCATGGGTGGAGCGACCAATGGCAGAGGAACAATGGTAGTGCAGGACCCAGTACAGGCTCATATGAGTCCTCCACACAGACACCCACATCATCGTCAGGTACGCTGTTGCTATTGTTGTTACTGTTGTTATTGTTGCTACTGTTATTATTGTTGCTACTGTTATTATTGTTTGTATGTTCTTATTGTGAGGAGTCTTTTCTTTCTTCTGGTACTGTACCCATCACTACATTGATCATGTTTTAAGGTTTATGAATTTGGAGCAGGAGGGAGAAAATAGAGGAAGTTTAAAATATCAAACAATTATATTGGATTGACCAATTTAAATAAAGAGAACAAGACCACACCCATGAAGCCCACAAGTGACCAATAGGAATAAGGAACTAAAATTGATGTAGGAATGCATGTGCATGCATTTCAGTATGTCTATGCCAATTTGAACTGTGATGACCATTTCCCTATTGCTCTGTAGTTGAGTTACTTGTGATGTCCAAATGGCATCCCCTCCCCATTTGTATTTCTGCAGCTACTGACAGTGGCATGGTAACATGCACCAGAGTACACACTCAACCCACCACTCAACAGCAGCAACAGCAACACTCATCCCCAATGGACATCAACATCACTTCCTTCCTGTGGGACTCTCAACTCTGTCCAGAACCTCACCCCATCAGCCGTCATTCCTCAGCCATCGACATCTCCCCACCATGGCAACCAATCGCTCCCAGCAACACTCATGACAGCCTCTCAGTGCAAAACCAAATCCCTTCTGTCTCAAGCCGCAGTCACTCAGTCAGCCCTCACCACCATATCCTCATGTCTGGAAACCACACCCCATCAACACGACAGTACAGCCATCATAGTAGAAGTGGCAGCAGCCACTGTGGTACTCCACTGGACACACACAGTGTGTTGCATAGGAAGATCTCAAACACTAGCATCTACAGTGAGCCACCGCCCAGAGGGGAGGAGTTGGGTCTGGGCATTCCTCCTGCCAATGGTTGCCCTTCTGTGCTCTATCCCCACCACTTCTCTCTGCCAAACCTTACCATTGATGACTCCCAGTGCACTCCTTACCTAATAGGGCCTCCAACTCCTACATCTGATGTTGCTGGGGGTGTTTCTGCACCGCCTGGCCCTGTTGCTGGACTTGTGCCTGCCACTTCGGCCACCCCAGACAACTACTACAGCACCACTTGCCCTTCCCTCCTGCAAGAAAGAGACCAGTCCAAATTGGGAAGCTCACTCGAGGATAGTTACGCTGATTTCCTGAGATACCAGACCAACTCCCCCGTTCCATCTTCACCAAGCATTGCGTCTGTGGCAAGTTCCACCTTTTCTGCATATGACGTCTTTGAGGAGTCTCCTTCTGTGCGGGCATTGTGTGAGATGCTGAGTGAGTCCCCGAATGTTCAACAGGCTGACTTTGCTAACATGACCTTCACAGGTACAGACAGGCTCACTCAGCATTGGTTAGGACGTAATTCACACCAAGCTTGTGTGTTACATAGTTTCAGGGCCGACTTCATACATGCACACATGCACACAATTCACATTCATACTCACAAACACACTCGCACTCTCACACACACTCTAACACAAGCACTCACTTTTTTTAATCTCTATAAAAAGTGGGAAGACTTTTTCAGGATTTTTGTTATGTTAAGTGTGATATTCCATCTTCACTCAACAAACATGCAAATGCCTCCCCCTCACTCCCTTCACCTTTACCCTCCTCCCCCTCCCCCTCCTCCCCGTCCCCCTCCACCCCCTTCTCCTCTCCCCCTACTACACTTGTAGTCTCTCTTCCCAGAAGTGGATGTGCTTTCTGCATTGTTCATCCTTTTTGGAATATTTATTTTTCCCTTTCCTGTTGCTGTGCAGATCAGGAGCAGGACCAGTTATTCCATGCAGCTGAGATCATCCAGGGAGCCTTCAGGAAGTTCAAGGTGCATGATGAAATCTATATCATGAATACATTTAAGTCGAGTGTTACCTCTCTTTCTCTCCCTCTCTCTCCCTCCCTCCTCCCTCTCTCTCCTGTAGCACCGCCGACAGTCGAAGAGCAGAGAGAAGAATGCTGCGTTATTGATAGAAAACTACTACAAGAAGTATAGAGAGGCAAGAGTTCTCACAAGACATCATACACTTTCTGTTTGACCATTTCTTTCCATTTGTGTTATTTCATTGTTATATCCATTAAACTAGTGTGTGTGGGGGGGGGGGGGTCAATAATTATGCTCAATTAGACCATACTGTGATATTCATGATGTAAAGTGAACATTGCTTTCTGTTTATGTCGTGATTACATTTGTAGGTAAAGGATCAACGAGACAAAGCGGCCAGGCGTATCCAGAACCAGTACCGGATATATAAACACAGGACCAGAGATCTGAACAGGACGTCGACACTGATCCAACAGATGTACAGGTAATGCTCTTCCTCAGAGAATGTTTATTAGACAATTCACAGAATATGGAATATTTTGGTTCAGATGTTTCACATATCTAATTATTTTTGACAAGGCCCTTTGTTCATATGCATGGAGTAGTTGCATTCCCCCCCCCCCTTGTTCTCTTTCTAAGCTTAGTGTGAAACCCACATCATCTGACCATCCTATCAGCGTTGTCATTATCTTATGGGATGTTCATACACAAAGAATCGCTCACTTATACAGCCAAACATCCATTTTAATCACACCAGGAGAATGTTGGCCACAAGATATAAATTTCCTATTACTCATCCTAGAGGTTATTAAAAACAAATATGGGTAGTGAAAATGCAGCAAAATGCCACAACGGTGAAAACAATAAGATCAGCTTTACATTTGATAACCATTTATCAAATGTAAAGAAATGTTTAAGCTGTTATTTTCCACTGCAATAGATTTCATTTTACATGTTTTGTTTTATTAACTTGTAAATACTGTGGTATAAACACTGTTTTAGTGCTGTTGTTTTAAAAACTCCACTAACCCCCCCCCCCCCCCCCCCCCCCACCACCAAATGGTGAGGATTTTACATTTAAAATTGTGTTGTGTTTCCAGTGGGAGTGTTGATAACATTGTATGAGGGAGTTGGATGAGAAACAGGAAATTTATCTATTGTGTTGTGGCCTTGCTTACCCATGATAAGTGTTTCAGAGCTAATAACAAGCATTGACCTATAAATTGGAAATGCATTGAGTGTACACTTTCATACTAATGCTGTCTCAATGTTTCCTTAAAGAATATATACATATTGCAATATACTTTGTGCAGGTCTAAGCCATCAAGGTCACAGCTCAACCCATATCACAGACCACATGAACCATCTGCAGAGAAATAGAACATACAAGATGCAACTTGTTTATATCCAGACAGATTTAGAAAGTTGTCATCAGTCACATTTTCAATGTTTTGGCAATAACTTTTACATTAAGTTTTTACCCCATTCCTCTCACAAATACACAAAATGTCATTATTGTATTTCCAGTGATTGACTTCTATTTAGAATGGTAATAGACAACAGCATAGGAATGGTATTCCTTGGCCTTCTGCATGTTGTGCATCACTTTCAGCTGGTGAATGTGACCAACAAGCCAGCTTCATGTGGCTGCTCAGTTCACTAGCTTAAAGTTGTAATTCATTCTCTCCCACATCAGGTAAGCTAGTGTTATCAATCACCATTTTCAGTTGAAAGCAACTACTCTTTCTAAAGCTACCCCTTTAAAAAACAAAGGTTGTCACTTTTCTTTGGTACAATTATCTCTTCATAAGACAGGCAAGAATTGACTTTGCTAACATGTTCAAGTTAACAATGGTAAATCATGGAAGTGAAACAACAATAAGTGGTGGCTTTGAAAAAGCCTGTTGAGAGAGAGAGAGGGGGGAAAAGTTTAGAGTTAAAATTCTTGGCTTTGTGAAGAACCTTTCTTGCCACCAGACCCACTCTTCTTAGGCAAGAGAACAGCTTGGATGTTAGGGAGAACACCACCTTGAGCAATTGTCACACCAGCAAGGAGAGTGTTCAATTCTTCATCATTGCGAATGGCGAGCTGAAGATGCCTAGGGTTGATCCTCAACTTTTTGTTGTCCCGGGCAGCATTACCAGCTAACTCGAGGATCTCTGCTGTGAGGTATTCCATCACAGCAGCGAGGTAGACGGGTGCACCTGCACCAACACGCTCAGAGTAGTTGCCCCTTTTCAAATGGCGATGAATACGACCAACTGGAAACTGCAACCCTGCACGAGTAGAACGAGTCTTGCTCTTCACACGAGCCTTGCCTCCTTTCCCTCTTCCAGTCATTCTTGATAGAAATTCGTCAGTACTTTAGAAACTAATATGCGGTAGTGAATTCAAGAGTGGCCTGCCTTTATAGCTTCTTATCCCGCCAAAATGTGCTGCACGGATCAGCTGTGAGGATCATTTCAGTTGAAACAATCTGACCAACCACATGTTCCAATTTCACCCGACCCCAAGGTATTGAGAGATCGAGGGGTGCCAGGTGCAGGAGAGGGCGCTAGTGCAGCTCCATCAACACAAAACTCTGGCATAACCACACCCCCACACGCACAACCCCAGCTTGTTCAGAAATTTTAAATGTTTTTTTAGAATTTTTTGTACCGTAATAACCTTATTCTTAAAAATAGACAAAAAAAAATTTTTTTTTTAAATTAAAAATTATAACAAAAGTAAAACATGCCAAAATTACAGGACAACATGAAGCACCGCCACCACGTGAAGTAGGATTTCCACTGATGGATTTGTTTGGTGACTTACCCTTACCTGCGCCTAGCACAGGTATGTTATAATATTGATCCTTACCATAAATGAGTATCATGGCTAGAAACTCTGAACCTTGACGTTAGAATTTAGAGCTTTCCATGAGTTGGAATCCCCAGGATGCCTTGTTATTGGGGTGGGAGGATGCACATTTGTGTATAAATTTATAACATTTTTGGGTACTTTTTTTCCACTCTTTATTCATTTGATGATGATCCTAGACTAATTTTGTAAATTTGAATGGCATGCAACATTGTAAACTTTGACTGCCCACACCTTCCAAAATATAATGTGAGAGTTCCTGTGTCCCAAGCATACCGATTTGGTTCCTTTCCCCATGATTCATGGGGTTCCATATTTTTTGAATATTGCAAATGGGACAAGTACAATCTAGATGTTTAAAAAATATAATTTTTGTAATAGTCCTCCAGTAAACTATGATCTTTGAGTAGTCTGGTTGGCCACACCTGCCGTAATGGAAGTTTAACTACTACCTTAAACTCTTTGCCAATTGCTGTGTAAATAAAGCACCAGTTGCACCACTGCTAATTGCATTCCTGTGGGTCAGAGTTGGTGTGGTGAGGACACCAGCCCCTTTCTGTTCATATTTTGAAAAATGTGACCCTTTGGACTAATGCAAACTATGGTGCCATTCAGTCTGAACCCTGACCCCTTTATTTGTACCACCTACCTGCCTGATGTACTCTATCACCAGCACACCAACATGAAGGGCTAGGGCTAGGGCTAGGGCCAGAGGGTGTACTAACCCTCCTGGACACACTGTTGTGCTCTTGAGGCATCCTAGAACACAGTTGTGAACGATTTCCTCCCCCTCCTTTTTCATAATATTCATTATGTTTTGTGAAAAAATAGTTGAGGGTTTGTTAATAGTTGATGGCCTGGAGGCCTTTTGTACGAACCTTCAAGGTGTGTGTGTGTCTGTCTGTCTGTCTGTGTGTGTGTGTGAGAGTGAGTGTGTGAGTGAGTGGGGGTGGGTGGGTGTGTGTGGTTGCTTTGAAATAATATCAGATTTATTTCTTCGACAATTAGTTGTGCACATTCTCACATGAGGACGTGTAATGTCCATGCACGTCACTAGACCCTCTTTACTTGTGACTAGAGGTCACTAGGTACACCTGAAGCATGGAGAGTGGAGGGGGAGGGGCTTAAGACTAGAGGTCACTAGGTACACCTGAAGCGTGGGGAGTGGAGGGGGAGGGGCTTGAGACTAGGGGTCACTAGGTACACCTGAAGCGTGGAGGGGGAGGGGCTTGAGACTAGAGGTCACTAGGTACACCTGAAGCATGGAGGGGGAGGGGCTTGAGACTAGAGGTCATTAGGCAAATCTGAAGCATGGAGAGTGGAGGGGGAGGAGCTTGAGACTAGGGGTCACTAGGTACACCTGAATTGTGGAGGGGGAGGGGCTTGAGACTAGAGGTCATTAGGCAAACCTGAAGCATAGAGAGTGGGGGTTCATCACGGTGGCATGAAGTATGTGTGGTTGGAGGACTAATTTTTCTCTGATAATGAATTCATATTTTGTGTGGTGGCTGTAGCTTCCCTCTGTGGGCCTAGTGGCCTTCCCACAGAGAAGAAGAGAACTGGACAGAGTGTGCTGGGCAAGCGACCAGCCAGCGAGTCTGAGGATCTTAATAAAATTGCACCTCCTAAAGAAATCAAACGTGAGAGAATGTGTGTGTTATTTTTGTGATTCTAATGGTATTTTCTTGTGTTTATTTGGTGGTAATTTAATGATTATAGTAATCATTCCCTGTCTATGAAAAGGCTGTCATTTAGCATGTTGAGCTAATGCCGAACTTGTTTTGGAAGTGTCTCAGTCTGGAGATCAAGCTTATACATAGACTTGTCATTCATTTGTTTCAAATTTTCTTTGCTACCTAACAAATACAATAAGTATATAACCATGGTTTCCCGTAGCCATGGAGAGATTGTGGGGTATTCCTCAACCAGAGGTAATATTAGTTCATTTTAGAATGTGTTCTGTTTGCTTGAGTAGAGAGCACTGTCATTTGGTTTAATAAAGATGTGTTAATTAAGCCTTGGTGAGTTTTTAAGAAGTTAACTCTTATGGCATGTTGGGGTGACGTGACCAGCTGTGCTTCCAGCAGCTCCTCCACAGCACTTGCAGCTGTCATCATGATCTTCCAGTTCAGCATGTACTACTTCAAATTCCCCATAATTAGAACAACAAAATGGGACCAATTAAAAGATGGGGAATGTCCTCAAACGTACACTAGAAGTATAGAAGACTAGCAGCATAGCCGGCGTTACCACTTGGTCAATGGCAACATCAAACATTATAGAAACCACTCAAATTTAGGCCTGGTTAGTCCTTTAATTAGCTCTTGGCAGCAAAACAACTTCCTATAGGTGTGGCTAAGACCAAACTGCACCCATTGACACACACATGGTTTTTAATGCTCACCCTGTTTCTTGGAGACCACATTCCAAATTTCAGGTTGGCCCTTTAATTAGCTTTTGGTAGCCCAAATGACCCCCAGTGTGTGTGCTATGACAAAAACACACCAATTGACTCACCCACATGTGGTTAACAATGCTGACCCAGTGACTTGGAGACTGTGGTGATGAATTTTAGCCTGGCTTGTCCTTTGATTAGCTTTGGCAGCCAAAATGACTTCCTGTGGGTGTGGCTATGACCAAACCACACCCATATGTTTCTAATACTCACTGTTACATGGAAACCACATGCCAAGGTTGGTCCTTTAATTTGCATTTGGTAGCACAAATGATTTCCTGTGGTTATGACAAACCCACACCCACTGCCACACCTACACACAGTTTAAAATGCTCACCCGGTTACTGGGAAACCACATGCCAAATTTCAACCCGGTTGGTCCTTTAATTAGCTTTTGGCTGCCAAAGCAACTTTCTATGTTATGGCTATGAAAAAAACCACACCCTTAACACACCCACATGTGGTTAATAATGCTTACCTGGGTGCTTGAGAGCACATGCCAAATTTCAGCCTGATTGGTCCTTCAATTAGCCTTAAGCAACCAAACAACTTCCTATGGGTGTGGCTATGATAAAACTGTTGTAACTCAGAACAAACAACTTCAGATAGCTTTATAGAAATAGCATTCAATCAAAGAATAGCATCAACAAAGGAAAAAGAAAGTGCCTTTTATGAGGGTGCACACCCATAACACGCAATGACCAGAAGCTGGCCAGTTCATGCAATGACTTCACATTCAAAACTTAATAATGAAGGGACAGATCCCTTAATGGATACTTGTGACCAGCAATTTCAGAGGTTAAAGTATATTTTTCTGCAGAAGCTGTTGATCCTTCTTCCTCTTGAACTGCTTCAGGCCTGCCCTCAGCGTCCACAGTCTCTTGTTCCTCTTGAACTGCTTCAGGCCTGCCCTCGGCGTCCACAGTCTCTTGTTCCTCTTGAACTGCTTCAGGCCTGTCCTCAGCGTGCACAGTCTCTTGTTCCTCTTGAACTGCTTCAGGCCTGTCCTCAGCGTCCACATCTCTTCTTCCTCTTGAACTGCTTCAGGCCTGTCCTCAGCGTCCACAGTCTCTTCTTCCTCTTGAACTGCTTCAGGCCTGTCCTCAGCGTCCACATCTCTTCTTCCTCTTGAACTGCTTCAGGCCTGTCCTCAGCGTCCACATCTCTTCTTCCTCTTGAACTGCTTCAGGCCTGTCCTCAGCGTCCACAGTCTCATTTTCTGGTGATGTGGTTGCCAGATCTGACTCTGTGTGTGTGTGTGTGTAGGTTCTGTATGAGCCAGTGGAGTAGGAGTGTGTGTAGTAGTGGTTGTGGGTATGTCTGAATGCTCCTTCAATTGGTCGGTGATGACACTTCCTGGGATGGCCATCTAATAAACCTACCAAGTAAGTCACTGGTCCCAGTTACTGGATGATTTCATCAGGAGGCCAAGTTGGTTCGGGATGCCTGATCTTCACCATGACCTTCTGATGAACATGCAGATTCCTATTTATTGCCCGGTAATGGTGCTGAGCTTTTGGCTGTGCCTGTCATGGCATTACCTGATCACCAACTTCGTGTTTGATCAGATCCAATCTCGTATGCACATTTTTTCCAATGAAGAGTTGACATGGAGCCCCACTTGTTGTTGAGTGAGGAGTCAACTAATAGGGGAATAGGAAAGGCTGCAGGCGATGAGTTGGAATTAGACTGTCATATTTGCTGGCCTTGATGGACTGTTTGAACGTGCATACAAAATGTTCTGCCTCTCCATTTGACGCTGGGTGATATGGTGCACTTCTAGTGTGCTCAATTCCATTATTTATCAATGATGCTTCAAATTCTTCCGACACAAACTGTGATCTGTTATCAGTCACTACTTGTGATAAACCAAAAGCTGCCAGCAGCCGACGCAACACCTCCATTGTCCTGACCGCTGCTGTGCTAGTCATCTTGTAGACTTCACTCCACTTGGAGTGGGAATCAATGGCAAGGGAAAATGATGTTCCCATGAATGGACCGGCATAATCCAAATGCACACACTGCCAGGGCTAGCTGGGCCATGGCCACAGCTGTGGAGGTGCTATAGGTGGTGTTTGTTATGCCTCTTGGCAGCACTGACACAACTTAGCCATTCCTCAATCTCACCATCCAATCCAGGCCAGGCCACCAGAAATACCCACTGTCAGGGAGCCCTATTCCCCTATATCTGCATCTGCAGACTGGCCTCCCTCAACATAAACGGATGTGTGCTGATCAAGAACAGAGACATATGAACTTAAGGTGTCATCGTTATTTTATCTATATTTAATTATTACCATAAGTGGGTTGTTGAGTCATGTGTAGAGAGTTGGTTGCTATTGTAACAGAGAGAAAACTGATATTTGAGTTCTGTATTCACTAGTCATTTCAGTTGTGATTCAGTGTACTAGTGCTAAATTTATTACTATGTCTTTTACTATTGCCGCTGGTGTTGGGCACCAGGGTGAGACTGGGATAATAAGTGAGACCCATCAGTGTGGTTAGGGAGTCGTCCAGCAGTAGGAGACACTCTAACACCCACGGGCAAGAAATTTCATCTTTGACACATCCAAATGATCATGATGGAAGTCAGCGAGAAGTTGTTTCTGGAGAAATACCGGAATTATTACTCCAATTTCCCACAGTAAATACTGATTTAAATAGACATTTCTTGTCTTCTGGAAAAGTAAGCCTTAGGGTTTGGTGGATGCGTAGCAGGCCATCCCTGTCCAGAGTACTGGGAGACTGCGAGCAACCCTATTGAATGGAGCTGCCATCTTAACATGTTCAGATGTGGCAGGAAGACACTCCAACTGGTGAGTCTGAAATGCCTTAACTTCCACACCTTCTTCAAATATTTTCTATAAGGGCAGTTGAGGCAGACCATCAGCATTGCCATGTTTGTATGTTGCACGGAATTTGATATAATAGTTGTATGCAGACAGTTGGATAGCCCAGCATTGCAATTGCACTGCTGCCAGGGCAGGAACACTTTTCTTAAGTCCCACATGGTGGTTAGAGATTTATGACCAGTAACCAGACTGAATTTTCTCCCATACTATACGGAATTTATAAACTCCAAATACATTCCCCCGGGCCTCCTTTTCCATCTGTGTACAGCTGCACTCAGTTACCGACAATGTCTGTAGGCATAGGCAATTGGTTTTTC
The DNA here is from genome assembly GCA_963969325.1 of Lycopodina hypogea. Lineage (NCBI taxonomy): Eukaryota > Metazoa > Porifera > Demospongiae > Poecilosclerida > Cladorhizidae > Lycopodina > Lycopodina hypogea. Next base: position 653,159 of record OZ017791.1, on the reverse strand, counting down.
CTCGCCATTTTGGCAAACATGAGAAATGACTGCACCAACTCCATATGGTGAAGCATCTACTGCCATTCGTACTGGCTTGGTTGGTCATAATGTACGACTACTGGCAAGACTGTACAAAGCTCCTTAGCAACTGTAAGAGCTTCAGTACAGAGTGCATTCTAATGCCATCGCGCTTTAAACTGAAGCAGGTTGATTAATGGTTTTAAGATCATAGCCAAAATGGGAATAAATTTATGATAGTAGTTCATCATGCCGGGGAAAGAACGTAGTTCATTGATATTATGTGGTTGGGGAGCTTCAAGTACTGCTTCAATCTTGTCATTAGAATCCTGCACTCCCTCAGCATTCACAACCAGCCTGAAATAGTTTACCCATGCTTTCAAAAATGTGCACTTTGACCTTTTAAAACGTAGGCCGTGAGTTTGAAGTCTCTGCAAGAGTTGTTCCCAATGGCAGAGGTGACCCTCACGTGTGGCCCCAGTCATTAGATTATCATCAAGGTAACACATCACCTGTGGGATCCCCTGTAGGATGGTCTCCAGGATTTTCTGGAACATGGCAGGTGCACTGGTTACTCCAAAAGATGATCTCTTAAATTTATACAACCCTTGCCTTGGTGAGTGTTAATTACCACCAGCTTTTGTGACTCTTCATCCAGCCTGAGTGGAAGATAGGCTTGGGACAAATTTAAGGTTGTTAATTCCTTCCCCTCCCCCCCCCCCCCCCCCTTCCCCAGCCAAAGTTGCTAAAATATCTTGTGGTTTGGGAAGTGAGTACTGATCAACTGATAGATAACATTGGGTTAGGGTCATCTTAAAATCCCCACATATTCTATACCTCCCATCTGATTTGACCACTATGGGTGTAGCTCACTCACTATGAATAACTTTACCCAGTGTTCCATGAGCCTCCATCTGATCTAGTCCTCACCCACAGCTTCCCGAATGCTGTACGGTACCAATCGAGCCTGTCAGAATTTTGGTCTTGCCTATTCATTCATCTTGAGTGTCCCTTCAAAGGGGGTGTGGTGTATGGAGTCGGGTTCCTCCTAAGTACTTAGCTATAGTTAGCACAAAGCTCATCAATGCTCAAAAATGGATTATGTTCAACAGCTATAGTGTTAATTTTTTTTAATCCAGCTGTAGTTGTTTCAGCCAATCCCGACCCAAAGGCGTGGTCCCTCTTTCTTCAACAACCCCTGGCATAAAAAATCTCAGGTGTCCCCCTACTGTACTCGAACTCTCATCACCTCCAGCACCCTGATGGTCTCTCCTCTGTAAATCTGGAGTGACAGCCATGACTTGTGCAGGTCATGTGATCTAGTGGACCAGACCTATTCTTCTCTGCTGCAGTGGTTGCATATCATTTGATCTAGTGGACCAGTTCTTCATTGACGATTAGATGTTTCTCTTAGGATAGTAACAAGTATTGTACACCTTGAGACATACCCACTGTTGTTGGAGGGTAAAGGGTCTATTTAAGTGCTGTCACTTCGCTTGGGTACGACCAGCCTGACTGACTGACTCACTGACTGACTGACTCACTGACTGACTGACTCACTGACTGACTGAATCACTGACTGACTGACTCACTGACTGACTGAGTTTGCTAATAATTATGTGCGTGTTTTGTTTTGTAATACATCATGCACACGCATGCACATGCACGTTCACTGCACACATACTAAAAAAAACCATTTGCAGTTTCACTTGCAAGGCTGGATTATATATTTTTAAAATTTTAATCTTCAATTCCCACAACTCAACCATAGTTCAATCATTGTTAAGATTTTGAAGGTGCACATTTCGTGTCTGTTAATCAGAGGGTGAGATCTGTGGGTGTGGCTATGTGAGACGAGGAGGGGACCAAGTCTTGCTGCTGCTGCAAATTCTTGCCAATGGATGAAAACTGGTTCTTCCAAATATGATCCCACTTTCCTTAAAAACTGATGTCTCCCCCCCCCCCTCCCCCTCTTCCTTTTCTGTGCACAATAATTCATCCCCTCATTTGTATTCTGTAAATAATTTATTCTTTCTTTATTTTTAAACCAACCCACTCACTGTGCTTGTGCCTGCAGCACATTACCACCTAGTCACTCTAGAAAACCTGGAAACATGTATTTATTTAACCAAATACCAAAAATGTTTTATTTATTTAATTTAAAAAAATTCCATTCTCTTCAAAATTAATTTCCTGCATCCTCAAGAAGTTGCAGTGCATGGTGGGATGTTGTGTGGCAGGGAATTCTGTAGTTTACTTTCTTTTTTCTTTTTTATCCATGTATTAAACTGAAAGTGTGCACTGAACTGTCCTGAGAATGAAACTTCTCTCAGGGCTTTCCGACAGCTCCAATATCACACAGCTGCTCCATTGGTCACCCTAAAATGGCAACAAAAAAATTTTTTTTGTCACTTTGACCTACTATGAGTATGATCTGAGGAAGTCTTTTATATGTATATACATATATTTATATATATATATATATATATATACATATATATATATAACATTTTTTAACCACAGGAGTGGGTGCAGAGCTTGATTTCCATTCTGTTTATACCTTTGTTGACCTTGTATCCTCAAGATTGAAGGAATGTGTATGGGGCACACATTCATACACAGATTAAGAGTTATTTATATGTAGGCATAATATATATGTACATACATCTGTGCACTCTAGGTAACTATAGGTATTCTCTGAAGGGTTACCATGGCGAGCGAAGGGGAGAGAGAGATGCCATGCAGGATGCCCATGTGATGATCGATGACTTCACCCCACACTTCCTGGCTCTTCCTAACAGCATGTAATGTTGGCAACATACACATGTGGACCATGAGTACACTAGGGCAGGGCTAGGGCACATGTGGACCATGAATACACTCTGCACAGACTAGGGCAGTGGTAGGGCACATGTGGACCATGAATACACTCTGCACAGACTAGGGCAGGGCTAGGGCACATGTGGACCATGAATACACTCTGCACAGACTAGGGCAGTGGTAGGGCACATGTGGACCATGAATACACTCTGCACAGACTAGGGCAGGGCTAGGGCACATGTGGACCATGAATACACTCTGCACAGACTAGGGCAGGGCTAGGGCACATGTGGACCATGAATACACTCTGCACAGACTAGGGCAGTGGTAGGGCACATGTGGACCATGAATACACTCTGCACAGACTAGGGCAGGGCTAGGGCACATGTGGACCATGAATACACTCTGCACAGACTAGGGCAGATGATATGCACAGACACTATACACACACACTACATACATTACATACATACAAACATGGACACAAGCATGCACATGTGGATTATGTGTGTGTATATATATCCCTTATATATATATAAAAGGATATGTCTGTCTGTCGGTCTGTAAGTCTGTCTGTATGTTTGTACCATCATTCTGGCCAAACCTGTATGTAAATTTCTCTGAAACTTGGCATGATGATAGGTTTTGACCCAACTTAAAACATGGGCTAAAAAATCTGGAAAATAGTTACCATAGTAACAAGAACAAGCCAAAAATGGTATTTTTTCCAGAAAAAAAACATAGGAGCTACAGATCTAAAACTTGGTATGTATATACAACTTCACTCTGGGAGTAACATGGGCTGGGTTCCACCTGGCCACACCTCTTCCAAAAATGGTATTTCAGCAAAAACACTTGAACCTAGGGAGTTAGACCAATGAACCCATATATATTTAGAATCAATACAATCTGAGGAACGTTTTAAGTACATTTATATGACCACATCCACTTCTATTTTCGTGTCATGCCCAAAATAGGCCTAAAATGGTACTTTGGCCAAACAAACCCTTGGAGCGACAGGCTTGATATGTGGTATGTATACACAACTTGACTTTGGGAGTAACATGGGTGGGATCCCTCCTGGCTACACCTCTTCCCATTGGTGTGTAAAACAAAACTTCCGAATAAATCTTGGACCAAAGGAGTTAGATCAACAAACACTTTAATATAATGGTTGCAGTTTGGTCATAGCCACACCCGCAAGAAGTAATTTTGGCTTTAAAAAAGTTAATCAGAGACCAATAAGGCAAAATTTTGGTGTGTGGTCTCCAAGTACCAAGGAAAGCATTATTAACCAAATATGGGTATGGTCTGGCCATAGCCACAGCCACTGGAAGTTGTTTTAGCTATTCAAAGCTAATGAAACGACCAACCAGAATGAAATTTGGAATGAGACTTCCAAAAAACTGGGTGAGCATTACTGATCACATGTATGTGTGTCACTGGGTGTAGTTTGGTCTTGGCCACACCCATAGGACATCATTATACCTGCTAAATACTCATTTATGGACTAATCATGCTAAAATTTGGCATACCAAGTCCAAGTAATAGGGTGGGCATTATTAACTGTATGTGGGTGTGGCAGTGGGTGTGGTTTGATGTTAGCCACACGCACTGGAAATTGTTTTGGCTACCCAAAACTAATTAAAGGGCCAACCAGGCCAAAATTTGAGTGGCTTCTATAATGTTTCATATATATATATATATATACAGTGTAATCCACATAATTCAAATTTAATAATCCAGAGAAAAAATTTGAATTAACAAAATTTGAATTATAAGAATTTTCTTAATTCAAAATCATACCATCAATGGTAAAAATTTGAATTATCAGGTTTCATGTTTTCAATGTACCTGGTTACTGCACATATTATGCCATTGTGTGTTATTGATTTGTATACAGGGAAGGAAGAAGATATAAATAGCAGTTATTCCAGGTTACTACATTACATATGTAATGTGTATATGTTTAGGGAAGTAGGCATGGATCACATACTATTAAATAAGGGCAAGTTCCCGAACTATTTTTATGTTTGTATTTATATATTATTGATTTACAGCATAGTCAGTTATGAATGTTTTTGTGAATAAATGAGTATGAGCTTTTAGCAACTCAGTCCCAAGTTGTTCCTATTGATCATACGGTGGTTCAGTGCCACTCTCTGCACAAGAGCATAGCAGGTGGTACATTTTCATATCTAAGAAACTAGAATGAGTTTGATGGAAAGTAACAAAGGGAAGAGGGTCACCTGCATTATCATCATGTCTTCTGCATCTTCAGTGACCTCCCCTAGAGGTGCACTGCTCAGCACAGGGCTGCACTGTAATTGGCTATTGCTGCACATGTACTCCTCAAAGGTACAGTCCACATCAAAATCAGCTTTAAGTTTTAAATGATGAAACAGATTCACTCTCTACAACCTCTTCAAAATGTGTTGATGGTGTAACGAAACTTGCTCTTCTAAAGCAGTTGGCAATTACAGATGGTGAAATCAAATTCCAAGAATTTCTTGCTATTAATATAAGAGAAACTAAAAAGATTCTTGTCACAGCTGAATACCAAAAAAATAGAAGAAAAATTCACCATCTTTCAGTGAGGCAAATTTTTGATATTTCTTGGTGGATCTTTCTCAGTGAGGGTATTCCTCCATAAGAAGCGCAAAAGCTCACCTGTACATCTTTGAAGCAGTAAAACTCAGCTAGAGGTAATAGTGCACATGGGTATTGTTTGTTTGGGCAATTCAATTTTTCGAATTAGCCGATATTTTTCCTTTGTTCCTATGTGGGGACCCAAGAAAATTTAAAATAAAGCAGAAATTCGTGCTAACCGGATTCGAATATGTGGACTACACTGTGTGTGTGTGTGTTTGTGTGTGTGTGTGTGTGTGTGTGTGTGTGTGTGTGTGTGTGTGTGTGTGTGTGTGTGTGTGTGTGTGTGTGTGTGTGTGTGTGTGTGTGTGTGTGTGTGTGTGTACAGTGTAGTCCACAAGTAAGAGTTATACTTAATTCAAAATCACACCATCAATGATAAAAATTTGAATTATCGAGTTCATTTTTTCAATGTACCAGGTCACTGCACATGTTCAAATCAATAATACAGGTAGGAAGATATAATGAGCAGCTAATTCCAGATCACTATTACATTATGTAATGTGTATATATTTAGGGAAGGAGGCATGGATTACATACTATTTAATTACGGCAAGTTCCTGAACTATTTTTATGTTTGTATTTATATATTATTGTTTTACAGCATAATTAGTTATGAATCTTTTTGTCAATGAATTATTATGAGCTTTTATTAACTCAATTTCAGGTTTTTCCAATTGATCATACGATAGTTCTGTACCATTTTCTGCACAAGAGCATAGCAGGTAAGCTTTCATATCTAAGAAACTGAAATGAGTTTGACAGATAGTGACCGGGGGAAGAAGGTCACCTGCATCATCAATACTGTATTTTGCATCTTTTTCTCTCTGCCCTAGAGAGGCTACAATGTCTGCACTGCTCAGCACAGGGCTGCACTGTAAGTGGTTATCACTGGACACATACTCCTCAAAGGTACAGTCCACATCTGAATCAGTTTCAAATCATGAAACAGATTCACTCTCCACAACCTCTTCAAAATGTGTTGATGGTGTAACAAAATCAGCTCTTCTAAAGCAGTTGGCAATTGCAGATGGTGAAAACAAATTCCAAGAATTTCTTGCCATCACTATAAAAGGAACTAAAAAGAAATCTTGTCACAGCTGAATACAAAAAATGGAAGAAAAATTCACCATCTTTCAGTGAGGCAAATTTTTGGTATTCTTGGTGGGTATTTCTCCTTGGGGATAATCCTCCGTTGGATTTTGAAAAGCAATAGGTAGTAAGAAGCGAAAAAGATCACCTGCTTGTTGCTGGCAAATTCGGGGTTATTTCTGAAGTAGCAAAACTCAGCTGGAGGTAATAATGCGCATAGGTATAATTGTTTGGGTGATTCAATTTTCAAATTGGGTGATCTTTTCCCTTCGAATATTTTGCCTTATTCCTATGGGGGGCCCCAAGAGAATTTTGAATAAAGCGGAAATTCATGCTAATTGGATTCAAATTCTGTGGACTACACTATATATATATATATATATACATACGTTTATTTATTTATATATGCATGATCATTGGGAGTGAATTGACAGTGTCTTCCTGGTGTGTGTTGTGTATGTCAGCTCTAGAGTGGCGTACTATGGTGTGTATGACGGCCATGCTGGACCAAGGGCTTCTCAATTTGCCACACAGAAACTGCATGTGAACATCAAGGACAGCATCCCAAGAGGTACACTTCTCTGTGTTTCATCTCCTCATATTGCACTGGCTAGCCCATGCCTGTTGTTGTAGAGATGTTGACAAGTTGCACGCTCCAACCAAACCACATAAAATTACCTGTGAGTTATAAATAAATTATATTAGTTCTGCAAGTTTATGCAAAATTAAATTTATTGCCTCATTTATATTTGTATTCAATAGTTTTTTATTCTACTTTACATTCTGGACATATTGCATTAAGTAGGTTGACAATAGCTCTATGGGGACACACACTGGACCAACACCACACTTGGTTGAGGCAGGTTGAAGTAGGTTGACAATAGCTCTATGGGGACACACACTGGACCAACACCACACTGGGTTGAGGCAGGTTGAAGTAGGTTGACACTAGCTCTATGGGGACACACACTGGACCAACACCACACTGGGTTGAGGCAGGTTGAAGTAGGTGGACAATAGCTCTATGGGGACACACACTGGACCAACACCACACTGGGTTGAGGCAGGTTGAAGTAGGTTGATAATAGCTCTATGGGGACACACACTGGACCAACACCACACTTGGTTGAGGCAGGTTGAAGTAGGTTGACAATAGCTCTATGGGGACACACACTGGACCAACACCACACTGGGTTGAGGCAGGTTGAAGTAGGTTGACACTAGCTCTATGGGGACACACACTGGACCAACACCACACTGGGTTGAGGCAGGTTGAAGTAGGTGGACAATAGCTCTATGGGGACACACACTGGACCAACACCACACTGGGTTGAGGCAGGTTGAAGTAGGTTGATAATAGCTCTATGGGGACACACACTGGACCAACACCACACTGGGTTGAGGCAGGTTGAAGTAGGTTGATAATAGCTCTATGGGGACACACACTGGACCAACACCACACTGGGTTGAGGCAGGTTAGAGTAGGTTGACAGTAGCTTTATGGGGACACACACTGGACCAACACCACACTGGGTTGAGGCAGGTTGAAGTAGGTGGACAATAGCTCTATGGGGACACACACTGGACCAACACCACACTGGGTTGAGGCAGGTTGAAGTAGGTTGACAATAGCTCTATGGGGACACACACTGGACCAACACCACACTGGGTTGAGGCAGGTTGAAGTAGGTGGACAATAGCTCTATGGGGACACACACTGGACCAACACCACACTGGGTTGAGGCAGGTTGAATTAGGTTGACAATAGCTCTATGGAGACACACACTGGACCAACACCACACTAATCTAGCCCTAGAAAATTAAATGATTAATTAAATAATAGATTGGTTAATTAATTAATTATCTAACTGAGTTGCTCTATTTGGACACATCACTTTGGACTGATTGAGCTTCTTTTTAAATTTTTTTTTTCTTTTTTTTTCAGGTAATATTCAGAACTTTGACCGTGAGATTAAGAAGTGTTTAGTCGAGGCATTCAAGAAAACTGACGAAGAGTTTCTTCAGAAAGCATCTGGAGAAAAGCCAAGCTGGAAGGTTGGGCATAGTGCTCATAAGTCATCATGTGCACACCCTTCAATAATGGGGGCAGGCAGCGGGACCTCATCTGTTTGACCACTAATACTAGTTTGTCTCTTTGGTGGAGTATTTGCCAGTAGTTATGAATCCATGTCTGCTAGCCGGCATCATCTAGCCAACAGCCTATACAACAGGTCGGTAGGATACAAGAACATTGCCATGTTTGTTGGTTGCTTAGAAACACCGTATAGACCTGGTTACTGCTAAAAGAACACAAAATAACATCTCATGAGTCCCTTGTCTGGTCACACCCCTCACTGCTTCCTGGCACTCACACAACCCACTCTATAACCTCCCACCTCACAAGTAATTGTAACACTTTTTACCAACCTCATACACAGGTTGATCACTTGTCTCTCTTTTTTTACAAGTTCGGTGGGGTGGGGGCGGGGTGGGTTGGTTGGGGCGAGGGTGGGCGGTGAATTAATAGTCTTCAACGCACTGTCTTGTTGCCCCACCTCTGCATGCGTGCACAGTCAAGTGAAGTGTGCTGTCACATCCGTTAGCTATTGTGCAGAACCTCTCCCTCCCATTGCCCAGGATGGTTCCACAGTGGCGGCCATCTTGGTGCTGGATGATGTAGTCTACTCAGCTAACCTTGGAGACAGCAAGGCTGTGCTCTGTCGCAGATCTTCCTCAGACAAGGGTCGCCTCAGCTATGTGCACCTCACCAAAGACCACACTCCTTCTCAAGTGAGCGTGTGTGTACCTTGTAGTGTATGTTGTGTGGTTTTGTGGATAGAGGAGTACATTGATCATTGTGTGTGCACGTGTGGGTGTGGGGTTGGGCGTGGGTGGGTGAGGGTATGTGGTGGGTGGATGAGGGTGTGTGTGGGTGGGTGTGGGTGGGTGGGGTTGTGTGGTGCACGTGGGTGAGGGTGTGTGTCCATGGCGTGGGTACGTGGCGTGTGTATGTGGTTTGTTTGATTGGCTCCGATGGAAATCTCCACTTATCACTCCCAATAAACAGTTGTTGACCAAGAATGATATGTTGACCAGTTCATTAACTAGTGGGTGCTCTTGTGCTAGCTGGACTGTGGCCTGGACTGCCTCCATGTGGGCCCACCAGGTCACATGCTGACACTCTGAAAGCTTGCAAGAATATATCATCCTAAAATCCCTCACACATGTAGTAGTCTCTGACTCTGATCTCCAAACTAGACATGGTTGGCAAGTATGAGGCTGCCAGTTGCCTCTGCAGTGAGGGGAGGGGAGTGCAGTGGAGGGGAGGGGAGTGCAGTGGAGGGGAGGGGAGTGCAGTGGAGGGGAGGGGAGTGCAGTGGAGGGGAGGGGAGTGCAGTGGAGGGGAGTGCAGTGGAGGGGAGGGGAGTGCAGTGGAGGGGAGTGCAGGGGAGGGGAGTGGAGGGGAGGGGAGTGCAGTGGAGGGGAGGGGAGTGCAGTGGAGGGGAGTGCAGGGGAGGGGAGTGGAGGGGAGTGCAGTGGAGGGGAGGGGAGTGCAGTGGAGGGGAGTGCAGTGGAGGGGAGGGGAGTGCAGTGGAGGGGAGGGGAGTGCAGTGGAGGGGAGGGGAGTGCAGTGGAGGGGAGGGGAGGGGAGTGCAGTGGAGGGGAGTGCAGTGGAGGGGAGTGCAGTGGAGGGGAGGGGAGTGCAGTGGAGGGGAGTGCAGGGGAGGGGAGTGGAGGGGAGGGGAATGCAGTGGAGGGGAGGGGAGTGCAGTGGAGGGGAGTGCAGTGGAGGGGAGGGGAGTGCAGTGGAGGGGAGGGGAGTGCAGTGGAGGGGAGGGGAGTGCAGTGGAGGGGAGTGCAGTGGAGGAGAGGGGAGTGCAGTGGAGGGGAGTGCAGTGGAGGGGAGGGGAGTGCAGTGGAGGGGAGGGGAGTGCAGTGGAGGGGAGTGCAGTGGAGGGGAGTGGTGGTGTTTGGTGACTGCTACTGTTCTCATTAGCATCTTATGTTATCTTTCTTTCTCTCTATCATGTTCCTCTATTACTCGAGCAGTTTGAGGAGAGGAAGAGAATAGAAAAGGCTGGAGGAAGTGTGAGGTAATTGGAACAATTACTTAATTACTATTGAACCAATTATGGTACAGCTTTCCTTAAAATTTATCTCATGGAGTTCCAGGTCTATATAGTGGCCCTCTATGTATCCCATGGGGCTGCAGGTCTATATACTGGCCCTCTATATATCTCATGGGGCTGCTGGTCTATATCTGGCCCTCTATATGTCCCATGGGGCTGCTGGTCTATATACTGGCCCTCTATATGTCCCATGGGGCTGCTGGTCTCTATACTGGCCCTCTATATGTCCCATGGGGCTGCTGGTCTATATACTGGCCCTCTATATATTCCATGGGCCTGCTGGTCTATATACTGGCCCTCTATATGTCCCATGGGGCTGCTGGTCTATATACTGGCCCTCTATATGTCCCATGGGGCTGCTGGTCTATATACTGGCCCTCTATATGTCCCATGGGGCTGCTGGTCTATATACTGGCCCTCTATATGTCCCATGGGGCTGCTGGTCTATATACTGGCCCTCTATATGTCCCATGGGGCTGCTGGTCTATATACTGGCCCTCTATATGTCCCATGGGGCTGCTGGTCTATATACTGGCCCTCTATATGTCCCATGGGGCTGCTGGTCTATATACTGGCCCTCTATATGTCCCATGGAGCTCCAAAACTTTGTATTTGACATGTTTTTTAAAGGTGCACTTGAAGAATTATCATATGGTGATTGGGTATCCTTTCTTGGAATGTGTTTACAGAGACGGACGAGTGCTCGGCATTATTGAGGTTTCCCGCTCCCTCGGGGATGGCAGGTTCAAGCACTGTGGTGTCATTGCAACCCCCGATGTGTCCAGAACACAACTGACGGACAATGACTTGTAGGTGTATGCATCAGAATAGTGTTGTCCACATCTGCTGGTGCATTGCTAGGGCTAGGAACTCAACAAGTTCATTTCCAGCATGCACATGCATGCAGGTGGTATTGTTGGAAATTTACAATTTAAGAAAAAGGTGATGATCTGCAATAGTAATATAAGCTTACCCTTTTCCCCTTCCAGATTTATTCTTATTGCATGTGACGGTCTGTGGAAGGTGTTCCATGTGGAGGATGCTGCTCGGTTCATCATCAATGTGTTGGAGGTTGTGACTTATCTATGAAGTAAACTCTACTGAGATTTTGTTTGTCTTTTTCCTGTGTTCGTTTATATCTTTTATTAACTTTCCCCTTCCTTTCCTGTGCAGGACAGAAAGATCACACACCTCAAAGGTGAGACTTGAGATCATGAGGAGATGTTAATGGGTGTAATTGTGACGGTCCTAGCAGTATTGTAATGGCGGCTCACCCCCTCAGCTCTATGGGGGTCAATATTGGGCCCCCACTGATGCTAGCAGTGTTATTATGGCAGCTCACCCCCTCAGCTCTATGGGGGTCAATGTTGGCCCCCCCCCCCCCCCCCCCCCACTGATGCTAGTAGTGTTGTCATGACATCTATCACTTAAAATTTTTTTAGAAATTGTGTGTATTTTAATCTATATAATGTGTGTGTATGCACACACACACACACACACACACACACACACACACACACACACACACACACACACACACACACACACACACACACACACATACACACACACACACACACACACACACACACACACACACACACACAAACAATTTTCCCGATGTTCTTTTTCTTTTGTTTTTGGAAAAGTAATTTAATTGAACTGGCCTTTAACTCTGTGCAGATGATGCATTAGACACCAACTTTGAAGGTAAGATGTCTTCCTGTGTGAAAGACGTCCGCTATGAAGAGGCTTGCAACAGACTAGCTGTGGAGGCTGTTAGACGAGGCTGCACCGACAATGTCACAGTCATGATCGTGGACGTCACCAGGAGGGACTGCATGTGGAGCTCCAAGTGCACCTCTGAGAGGAAGGACACGTAGAGGAGAAGGACTTTAGACTTGTCCTATTGTCATTGGATAGTCTCCCAGCTCTGTATGTTCATTGGACTATATATCTCTTGTTACATGTTACATGGTACTCACACCACAAGTCTCTGCTGTTGCTGGAATAGTTACATTTTACAGGATTACAGCCACAATTAGTTGACTTGCACAGTTTTGTACTTTTTCACAGTTTCTGGAGAAGATATTTCTTTCCTTTGGTGTTCCAGCTTGACCATCTCTTGTTAACCAGCAGAATTAAAGCTGTTGATGAACACACGCACACGCACACGCACACACACACACACCTTATGAGTGGGCACCTGAACTCCCACCTGAACTTTTAGCTGATTGATAAGCCATGGCCAATGAATACGTACCCCCAAAAATTCCAGGTCCCCCAAGCTGTGTGGACTGGTGTGGGAAGAAAATGTTAAAAGACAGGAAATTTTCTCTGTCAGGGCTGGAGTTTGAACTCAGTGATCCTGGGGTTATTAATCCAAGGGCACAACTACTCAGCCAGACTCACCCTGGGGTTATTAATCCAAGGCCCCAACTACTCAGCCAGACTCACCCAGGTACACACACACATTCTGCTGCTCCAGATATAGAAGTTCAAGGTGTGTGTGTGGTTGTATGTGTGGTTGTGGATTAAACGAAGTAAACATATAATGACTGTAAGTTAGCAATATGAACCATTCTTGACCTAGTAAATTTAGAACTCAGATGTTGCTGACCTGCTTGTAAATGAGGCAGTAAGACCTGTGCCCTATGGGCGGGGCTTAAGTTATCCTCCAACCTCCTGCATTAATCTCGTTCAAACAAACCTGATACAATTAATGGACACTTGTGAAAGTTGTTTTTGGCAGTAAAAAAAAAAAAAAAAAAAAAAAAAAAAAAAAAAATCCAGTGGGTGTGGCCAATAAAACACCCACAAGAGGATATGAACACTTGTGGTCATGTGGAAACTACATACCAATCTTAATTCAGCATGGTCAATAGTTTGAATCTTCCAGGGGAATTTATGCTAGATCACCAAACCACACCCATTTACAAAATCACACCATTACCACCACAGACAGGCAAAGAGACAGACAGACCAGCATTATGAATTATAGTAAGAAGCTCAACCAGAATATCAGTGTCCTTGAGAATCTGACCACAGAAAATATCTTCTTCTGACCAGTTAGTATGGAAAAGATTGTGGTATTGTTGCTCAATGTCAGGCTCTCTGAGATGAGGGAATTGTAACTGTCTGAATGGCAAACATGCAGTTAGATTCAAGATTTTGGTTCAACGAATATTTGGTGAATTAGTGCCATTGAATCATCGAACATTCAACAAAAAAAATTTGGGGGGGAAGGGAGTGCATACATCAACAAAAGTGCATGCAGGGTGTGGAACAATTTATTATTATTTTTCATGGGTTTTTAATAAGTGCCAAATTTTGGAAGTCTGACACCTTACTCCAGTGGACCAATTAGGCTGTCCCATCAGTGTGCTCCTGTGGGTGGATTAGGCTCTAGCCCAACCACACATAGTCACACCCACAGATATATGATTCATTGAGACCAAAAAAAAAGACATTGTATCAGAATTCATTCAGACAAATAAAAAAATAATTGATTATTTTGGATAATACTGATTAGTATTTCCTAATTTTGATGCATTTCTTCGGTTTTTAAAAGTATAAATTCTCATAGTAATGATAGCGATACATCTGAGGCATGAAAACATGCAATCATTTTTGAATATGTATCTCTTAGCTTGTATATGATTCATTTTATTTTGACCCCCCCCCCCCCCCAATAATTTTCACTTTCCTACTCCATAATGTATCCATTGTTGCTTGGATGGCTGCCAGATCTGCTGAATAAACACAAGATTGGCGACTTAAAAGGAAAACTCTTGGTCAGCTGACCCTAGGATATCAGCAAGATCTTGGAGATGTGTAGAATGAAGGCAGTGAGAGAGAAGAATCTCATGTGCAACCCTCTCTGTGTCCCCAGATGCAGTCAGAGAAATAGGCTCCATCATAGATATGAAATTTATTTCTTTTAAGTATACTGTGTATCAACTATAATAGTTGACATTTGATGTTGAATTGCTCTTCAAGTTTAAGCATGAGGGGAGGTATATACCAAATTCAAAATAAGGTAAAATGAACATGTAACAGTGTTCTGGAAGGCTTTTTATCAGTGAATAAAAATGAAACCACCTGACTACTTTCAGACTTGATGCCTACAATACACCAAAATATGGCTAATTTAAATAATTTTTTAGTTAGCACATGTCATCCCAAGAGTCCCATTTATATTTCAGTATCCCAAGCTGGCCATGCACCCCATTTCGGTTTATTACCAGACTGCCGAGCAGATATAAAAACACCCTCCAAGGTAAAGTAGTCTTAATCAACGCCCCCCTACCCGTAGTATTCATCTGAATGAACAGCAGGGTTGACTCATTCGGTGGCAGATGTGGAGGCTAACGGCTGGCGCAAGCGCACACCTCAATTCATTTCAACAGCCAATTAACACACCTCGGTCACTCTATTTTGCCACCGACCTTGGACTGGGGTAGGAGAAATGCTTGAACAAGTCGAAGTTTTGTGGAAAGCTAGAGACCCTGTACAATCATGCGTGAGCGGCCGGTTATTGCGAAGAAATTCACCGAGGAACTGCTGCGATCAATCTAACTTGGAGGAAAAATGGTTTACTTTAGCTGGACATTTACTATTTTGTTGCTCTTGCGAGGACAGTGCAGACTATAGCGGTGTGTACCTCACTGATGTTTTCGGTCCAGCTGCTGCTGGGGTTGACCAGAAGACTCTTGATTCATTCGATATCAAGGAAGGCCAGCAGGTGAGAAAATTGATCACTAATCAGATTTAAAGGTGTTGCATAATCGAATGGTAGCTTGAACATTAGCTATAGCTACCTGGGTAGGAATATGCAACCCAATGTTGCTTTTGGTGAGCCACTAATATCTTGTCAACATGTTACTCTTGAACTAACCTTCCCTTTCATTAAGCAGTAGCTATGGTTTTGGTATTGCACTTTTAAGGTCAAGTATGCATACAACAAACAGTGCTCTACTGTTGACTGCACCAAGGGACAGGATTGTATTCCAGGAAAAGTTTGTTTTGCCGCCCCTCCCCCTTTTGTCAGCTATCTACTTGTGTTGGTTTAGTTACACTATTATTGGTTGGTTCAACCATTTCAAGAATTCTAGCAATTTCTTTTGTGTGGTTTATTTACTACATCCTCAACTAGTCCCTTCTGAGGTGGAGTAGAAGTTGAGGTATGGAAATGTTCATCTCTATCTATGCTTGTGTCAGACAATGAACTTAATTATATACGTAATCAAGCATAAAATTTTTTTGTATCTAAAGTGCCACCAAAAAGAATTCTAATTTTATATAGCGATTAATCGCAAAGAAAATATATCCAATTTGTGATATGGCGCTTATAATTATAGTAAAGGGTCTATGAGAAGATGTGTCGAAAAATTAATTCCTACTGCTCTTGGCATAATAATTACAGACAGATATAGTTGTAGCAGTAGATTGGCGCTTATAAATTGAGTGGCACTTTAAAAACGGAAAACAAGGTCTGCTCAGTTAGATACTTGTCCTGTTTCTCTGTAGCCATTTTCAATCTACTTGAAAGGAGTACTAATGGATGTGGATGTTCTCGTGTGCCCACAATCCATGGAAGAAAAGAAAATCTGGTTGTTGAAGTTCCAACAAGCTGGGTATGTGTGTGTGTGTGTGTGTGTGTGTGTGTGTGTGTGTGTGTGTGTGTGTGTGTGCGCGCGCGCGCGCGCGTGTGTGTGTGTGTGTGCGCGCGCGCGTGCGCGTGCGTGTGCATGCATGTGCATGCATGTGCATGCATGTGTGCGTGTGTGTGCGTGCATGTGTGCATGCATGTGCATGCATGTGTGCGTGTGTGTGCGTGCGTGTGTGCATGCGTGCATGTTTGAGTGTGAGTGTATGTGTGTACACTCGCTGGTATCACCAAGTTATTGTTTGTATGTACTAAAGAATGCTATATCACTTTCAAAATACGAAATCAGTGTCACTATATAACTAAACATCTTTAATTTGTGGAGCTGTAGGAGTAGACTTGTACATTCCCACTTGCAGCTATAAAGTTAATAAAGGAAACATTTTGGCTTCACGTGCACATGCTTAATGTACTCTCTTCACCTACCAAGAGCCCCTAGGACTCCACTGCTTTGTGATATCCAGAATATACACATCAAGCAGTTAGCTTACAGACAGACTGACCTGCAAATAATGTAAATCATTGTCTTGGGAGCTGATCTGTACTCCATTTTCTTACAGTACACACAGTGACTGACACATGTTGATATTTTATCGTGACCAGCTCTTGATGTGGAATCAACACTTCTCTGATAGGCACACCAAACATTTAGCTTTATGAAGCTGTAGAATCTCAGTTATCTGCTGTCCTTCTCTCCCAACGGTCTCTGTTCAGTCAATCAGTTCCCGACTGTGCATTGGTTCTCAATGGGGACAGGCTGTTGTTTAGATTATGTATAAACAACAACAAAACATAATAATAGCAACAATAATACTTATTGTGATATGATGGCTTGTTGAAACTGAACATGTAGAGTTTCATACAGACATGATCTTTGAATAGACACATCCTTGAGCCCAGGACCTGTAGGCTTCTCTGCTGTTGAGCTGGTAAACTACGACTATCCGTCAACAACAAAGGCATGAGAGGGAAGGAGAACATGCACTCCACATGGATACACAGCATCATCGCACTATGGCCACAGCCAAATCACCACCACTCCCCCCTGCTCAGCCACTCTCATTCATCCCATAACCCCTGTCTAATGTAATGAAATGCCATGTGGTCAGCTAACTATGGCACTTGGCAGTGAGTGCCTGCTTAGTAGTTCCTTGAAGTTACCCAATGGAAGAGCATTCTTCTGCTTGATGAGATCATGCTTGATGTGATCAAATAGCCCCTCCCCCTCGCCCCTCGCCCCTCCCCCTCCCCCCTCCCCCTCCTTCACCTTCCTTCCCCTGTTGCATGAGCTGAGAGACTATAGTAGTGAGCATTATGACAGTTAGCATGGTCAGTGATCCTTCATGGCAGAATGGCTGCCCATGTCTCCACCATTCCTTCACAAGTAGGAACAGATAATGACAAAGTATATTCTTCACAGCTCAGTATGACTAGTTATATCATTAGTGCTATTTGCTGGTATGGGTGAGTGTACCAGTTCTCCCTTCCCCAATATATTCCATCACACCTTTTAGGTTCAGGTTACAGGATTGCTTACAATGGGCGAATGTGTGGGAGGTGAAGGATGCACCTAATAGGATGCTCCTCATTAGCCCAACACTTGAGACCTCTGATATGCTAATACATCCCCAGGACTCTGACATGATTGCTTTATTAGGACATGTGTACATGTATGTATGTATGTATGTATGTATGTATGTATGTATGTATGTATGTATGTATGTATGTATGTATGTATGTATGTATGTATGTATGTATGTGTGTGTGTGTGTATATGTATGTATGTGTGTGTGTATGACTATACTCTCACTACTCACACACTCACTCACATGTACACTAACACTCACCTCACACACACACACACACACGCACACGCACACACGCACGCACACACACCACCACTGTTGGAAGGGGTGAGAGTGGGAAATGGCAGAGGAATGTAGAGTTATCCCGCCCCCTCCCCCTCTTCCCTGATTAGTGGTGGAGTATTGTTGAATGGTTTGTTGCCTGCTTGTTGTATATACTGATATGTGCTCTGGAATGTACATAAATAACTGCATTGCCTGTTCTTAACTAATTAGTGTAATAAGGATTATCACATATTAATTTATTTACCTGTTAAATTTTTATCTTACACACATGCACACACACACACACACGCTGACGCACACATGCTGACGCACACACGCTGACGCACACACGCTGACGCACACACGCTGACGCACACACGCTGACGCACACACGCTGACGCACACACGCTGACGCACACACGCTGACGCACACACGCTGACGCACACATGCTGACGCACACACGCTGACGCACACACGCTGACGCACACACGCTGACGCACACACGCTGACGCACACACGCTGACGCACACACGCTGACGCACACACGCTGACGCACACACGCTGGCGCACACACGCTGGCGCACACACGCTGGCGCACACACGCTGGCGCACACACGCTGGCGCACACACGCTGGCGCACACGCTGGCGCACACACGCTGGCGCACACACGCTGACGCACACACGCTGACGCACACACGCTGACGCACACACGCTGACGCACACACGCTGACGCACACACGCTGACGCACACACGCTGACGCACACACGCTGACGCACACACGCTGACGCACACACGCTGACGCACACACGCTGACGCACACACGCTGACGCACACACGCTGACGCACACACGCTGACGCACACACGCTGACGCACACACGCTGACGCACACACGCTGACGCACACACGCTGACGCACACACGCTGACGCACACACGCTGACGCACACACGCTGACGCACACACGCTGACGCACACACGCTGACGCACACACGCTGACGCACACACGCTGACGCACACACGCTGACGCACACACGCTGACGCACACACGCTGACGCACACACGCTGACGCACACACGCTGACGCACACACGCTGACGCACACACGCTGACGCACACACGCTGACGCACACACGCTGACGCACACACGCTGACGCACACACACAAACACACACACAAACACACACACAAACACACACACACAAACACACACACAAACACACATACACACATGTTCATGTACTCATGGATGAACATCACCACTGTCGTCCTGCTCAAGTATGCATGTTCCCATCAGACAGCCGTCGGTAAGTTCACATGTTGTGTTGTTGGTAGTCAAGAGTTGTGGGAGCACTAAATTGTGTGTGGTGGTGCAGATGCGCCATATAGCACAACTTAATGCAGGGGTGAGCTCATTTACAGTTCACAGTTCATTTTAGTCTGAGTGCTCACAAGTTATGAAGATTATGTGGTATTTTCTCATATTTCAACTTCGTAAAGTTATTGTTAACCTGCCTCAACCCAGTGTGATGTTGGTCCAGAGTATGTCCCCATAGAGCTATTGTCAACCTACTTCAACCTGCCTCAACCCAGTGTGGTGCTGGTCCAGTGTGTCCCTATAGAGCTATTGTCAACCTACTTCAACCTGCCTCAACCCAGTGTGGTGTTGGTCCAGTGTGTGTCCTCATAGAATTATTGTCAACCTACTTCAACCTGCTTCAACCCAGTGTGGTGTTGGTCCAGTGTGTGTCCCCATAGAGCTATTGGCAACCTACTTCGACCTGCCTCAACCCAGTGTGGTGTTGGTCCAGTGTGTGTCCCCATAGAGCTATTGTCAACCTACTTCAACCTGCCTCAACCCAGTGTGGTGTTGGTCCAGTGTGTGTCCCCATAGAGCTATTGTCAACCTACTTCAACCTAGTGTGGTGTTGGTCCAGTGTGTCCCTATAGAGCTATTGTCAACCTACTTCAACCTGCCTCAACCCAGTGTGGTGTTGGTCCAGTGTGTGTCCCCATAGAGCTATTGTCAACCTACTTCAACCTGCCTCAACCCAGTGTGGTGCTGGTCCAGTGTGTCCCTATAGAGCTATTGTCAACCTACTTCAACCTGCCTCAACCCAGTGTGGTGTTGGTCCAGTGTGTGTCCTCATAGAATTATTGTCAACCTACTTCAACCTGCCTCAACCCAGTGTGGTGTTGGTCCAGTGTGTGTCCCCATAGAGCTATTGGCAACCTACTTCGACCTGCCTCAACCCAGTGTGGTGTTGGTCCAGTGTGTGTCCCCATAGAGCTAGTGTCAACCTACTTCAACCTGCCTCAACCCAGTGTGGTGTTGGTCCAGTGTGTGTCCCTATAGAGCTATTGTCAACCTACTTCAACCTGCCTCAACCCAGTGTGGTGTTGGTCCAGTGTGTGTCCCCATAGAGCTATTGTCAACCTACTTCAACCTGCCTCAATCCAGTGTGGTGTTGGTCCAGTGTGTGTCCCCATAGAGCTATTGTCAACCTACTTCAACCCAGTGTGGTGTTGGTCCAGTGTGTGTCCCCATAGAGCTATTGTCAACCTACTTCAACCTGCCTCAACCCAGTGTGGTGTTGGTCCAGTGTGTGTCCCCATAGAGCTATTGTCAACCTACTTCAACCTGCCTCAACCCAGTGTGGTGTTGGTCCAGTGTGTGTCCCTATAGAGCTATTGTCAACCTACTTCAACCTGCCTCAACCCAGTGTGGTGTTGGTCCAGTGTGTCCCTATAGAGCTATTGTCAACCTACTTCAACCTGCCTCAACCCAGTGTGGTGTTGGTCCAGTGTGTGTCCTCATAGAATTATTGTCAACCTACTTCAACCTGCCTCAACCCAGTGTGGTGTTGGTCCAGTGTGTGTCCCCATAGAGCTATTGGCAACCTACTTCGACCTGCCTCAACCCAGTGTGGTGTTGGTCCAGTGTGTGTCCCCATAGAGCTATTGGCAACCTACTTCGACCTGCCTCAACCCAGTGTGGTGTTGGTCCAGTGTGTGTCCCCATAGAGCTACTGTCAACCTACTTCAACCTGCCTCAACCCAGTGTGGTGTTGGTCCAGTGTGTGTCCTCATAGAATTATTGTCAACCTACTTCAACCTGCCTCAACCCAGTGTGGTGTTGGTCCAGTGTGTGTCCTCATAGAACTATTGCCAACATACTCCAAATTGCCTCAACCCAGTGTGATGTTGATTTAATGAGTGTCCAAAAAGAAATTTACTAGAATTTGGTGCCCGAGTGTGTGTGGAGTAACAAATAGTTCACCATCTTGTTGTAACCATACAGACTGTAACAAGTTGCTAGTGGACACGATAGATTATGCACGACATCCTTTGGGTAAGGTAGTGCCACACTTGAACTTCCGCTGCTTGTGAGTAATCGATTTTAGTTGCTCTAATTGAGAAACACTGTGTCATATGAGAAATAACTGGAAGGTCCTGTATGAGATCATTGTACGTAGAATTAATAGCAGATAAAAAAAAAAGATTATTCAAATTTGTTAGTTGATGTATGTTTGTTTGCTTATTTTTTTAGTTGTTCTCTTTGAAAGGTTCTAATTGCACATTTGATGTGTCACAGGTCTACCAAGGTAGAGGCAAGGATGGCAGGGAGAAGGTGGTGGTGATCAATGGCAGTATTAATGACACTCTCTACAACAATCCCAGTCCTGAGGTAAGAGATGTGATGGAGAATTTAAATGGACTCTTCAGTATATCCTGGTCATGCACATATGCTTTCAAGTTTTAAATTAAGATGCGGTCAACTTGCAGCGTTGCCTGAAGACATGAAAGTTCTGTTCTCGCAGTGATTTATATTGGAAGGGATTTCCACATGTTAAAATTCCTATCAGAAAATGTCCACACTAGTTAATTGCACAAGCCCTAGCCTGTTCCCAGTACTCCATCCACAGAATGGATTCAAAACATCTCAGGAAGTTAGACATTGGTATTTATTTAATCCTATAGGGTCAATTAACATACCAAAACAGATTCTTGGTTCAATTTTCACAGACATGACAGCCATGACTTATTTAACTATTTGGATATACTAAAGCTTCTTTCAGTAGTGTGAGATGGTGATGTTCTTGTACACCTGAAGCAGCTGCTCTTATAGCAGAGTTTTGTAGTTCTTCTTTCCCAGTGCAAATGTGGCGCCATCATGGTGGTTGGTCGTTTATGGCTGCTCTAGTGCCTTTTCTGTAACCCTGTCGTTCATTTGTTATGCTGATTTCAAGTTGACCAGTGTGACCTCCCACCATGCTAAATTGTAGTGTTAAGCTTAAATAAGTTTCTTTTAGATGTATCCCCTCCTTATTTCACTTTGTGCTGGTAGTGCACACTGTTGAGATGAGGGTTCAAGAGGTGAGGATCCATAAGGTGAGGGTTCATGAGGTGAGGGTTCATGAGATGAGGGTTCAGAGTATACTGTATCCAGTGATTCAATGTTCCTGGTCCGTTTCTGTGCCTGTGAAGCATTAGACACAATATTAATGGCATAGTGAAGGAGACTTTAGAGCTAGGGTGGATGATCAGGAGTCATGTGACATATAAGGTGATTGAATGAACAGGGATTATTTGTTGACTAGTTTAATTAAAGCTTCCTGATTTAAGATTACTAAAGTCCTGTCCACACTGCACACTAAAACTGGTTTCACCCGTGTCTGGAATGGGTTCCACTTGTCCACACTACACCCAAGATTTCATCCCAAATCAATTAGCAGTTTAGCTACAGCAGCTCTGTCCCTCCTCTCTATCCTCCATTTGTTTGATGACATTGCCAAGGAAAAAAGACAGAACAAAGTAGCAGATGAGAAAATAAAATCCCTGTTTCTAGTCCAGGTAGAGGAAAGCCAATAAATGTGCCCAGCCAATTAGTCAGCCCATGTAGGTGATGTGGAGCAGATTCAGCACTATGCCAGTGTGGATGAAAGAAAACTTTTGGAACTGGGTATTATATTTATTTGTGTAAACCCAAATTTAACTGGAACAGTTTCACTCGATTTGAGGACCACACATGCAACTGTGGTAGAGTCACTATGTTGAGAAAAGGATACTTAATTCCTTTCCAGGATATTGATTACTTACATGGGGAATGCCAACAGAAATGATTGGAGTGTGCACAACTTGTTGACAATCACATTCTGAAGATATTATCATGTGAAGGTCACTGCAAATGAATTAGTGTGCAGTTGCACTTGTTTCAATCAATTCAATACTAAACATCTAACCATGGCCATTAGCAACACAGAAACATATATATGTAGTTAGGATGGCTACTCAAAGGACAAATAGAGTGGACCAGATTAGTGCTTGTGGGGAGTGACTTGCAATGGCGAACCTGCAGGAGTGCACTTGCCTGTCTTTGGGGTGGGGGGGGGGGGGGGCAGGGGGGCGGGGAGTGCAGCTGTGTTTATGTACTGTCAGGAGTGACCACAATATAAACTCTAAGGTAAAAGTGTTGAGCTATTTTAATTGTCAGGTGTAATTAGAGAGGTTGGGCTAGATGTCAAGTCCATGCCCATGTGTGAGCTGTTTCCCAACATAATAAACACAGCAAACGTTAGGTACATAGGGCATGGTACAGTAGCCTGGGCAGAGGCCATCTGGTGTGACCTTGTTCCATTAATGCTCAAGTCATGTCTCACGACTGAAGCACTTTAGATCAGACTACAACGTGTTTGTGTGTACCTAATGGAGAGAGAAATGCTGTAGCAGTGTAGCTGGTCCAGTAGTTCTGTTGGCATGTCAGTCTGTGTCCAGTTATGGATCTCTCTCTAATGCTGGACTAGTGTCTATCCTGTTTCTATTTCTATTTTCAGTACTAAGGCCACACCTAAGTCCTAGCCCTAGCCATACTGAGGCCACACCTAAGCCCTAGCCCTAGCCATACTGAGGCCACACCTAAGCCATAGCCCTAGCCATACTGAGGCCACACCTAAGCCGTAGCCCTAACCATACTGAGGCCACACCTAAGTCCTAGCCCTAGCCATACTGAGGCCACACCTAAGTCCTAGCCCTAGTCATACTGAGGCCACACCTAAGCCCTAGCCATACTGAGGCCACACCTAAGCCCTAGCCCTAGCCATACTGAGGCCACACCTAAGCCCTAGCCATACTGAGGCCACACCTAAACCCTAGCCCTAGCCATACTGAGGCCACACCTAAGCCATATCCCTAACCATACTGAGGCCACACCTAAGTCCTAGCCCTAGCCATACTGAGGCCACACCTAAGTCCTAGCCCTAGCCATACTGAGGCCACACCTAAGCCCTAGCCCTAGCCATACTGAGGCCACACCTAAGTCCTAGCCCTAGCCACACTGAGGCCACACCTAAGCCCTAGCCCTAGCCATACTGAGGCCACACCTAAGCCCTAGCCCTAGTTATACTGAGGCCACACCTAAGCCCTAGCCATAGCCATACTGAGGCCACACCTAAGCCCTAGCCCTAGCCATACTGAGGCCACACCTAAGCCCTAGCCCTAGCCATACTGAGGCCACACCTAAGTCCTAGCCCTAGCCACACTGAGGCCACACCTAAGCCCTAGCCCTAGCCATACTGAGGCCACACCTAAGCCCTAGCCCTAGTTATACTGAGGCCACACCTAAGCCCTAGCCATAGCCATACTGAGGCCACACCTAAGCCCTAGCCATAGCCATACTGAGGCCACACCTAAGCCCTAGCCCTAACCCTAGCCGCACCACAGCTATAGCCCTAGTTATACTGAGGCCACACCTAAGCCCTAGCCATAACCCTGGCCACACCACAGCCATAGCCCTGGCCCTACTGAGGCCACACCACTGCTTAATATTTATTTTCAAGGATGTGATATTCTTGATATGTAGCTCTGTTATAGCTGCTAGTGAGTGAATTCAAAGAATTAATTAATGAATTAATTGATCATAAAGAGAATTAACTTATGAACATCGCAATAGACCCTAAATATCCCAAATCCAGTGTTGATCTGAATATTCCCTGGACAGGGTGTCATACTCAATATTTTGGTGGGGGAAGGGGAGATAGTTGGTCACCACATTGAATATGCCCCTTATTATGATGCATGTTGGTTCAGTACTATATATACTACAAAAATGAGTTTTCAGAAAACTTATGTATGGTTTGGTGGTTAGCACTGAGTTGCTAACTAGCTGCACTCAGCACCACAAGGATCAAGCTTCTCAATATTTTACTTGTTTTTCTCGTTATAATTGCAACAGTAGAGTGGTCCTTCAGTCAAATGAAGTTGATTCAGATTTGCCTGAGAAACAGGATCAGTGACATTAACACGGCCTAAACTAAAATCCATTCGTGTTGGCTTGGGCCCAAGGAAAATCTGAATAACATCGCAAATACTCAACGGATTTCCAGATTCCAAGGACCAACAGACTTATAACACTCCAGATGTTCTTTTGGCATTATATTGGAAGAAGTTGACAGTTTCTCGGCAAAATAGAGCAGCAACAATCAAACAACAAATTTGCCAGCAATCAAATTATCATCTTGCACTTGCGTCCCAGATTTAAGTAGCAAATACGACTGCCATAGCAAGGCTTACCTAAACTATGCCTCTGTAGTCCTTGCTCTAAATCTCCATACCATCAGGTGTACTTCTGGTTTTTTTTTTTTTTTTTGTGTTCATTTTTGTGCATGCATATCTTAAATCACTTTTGGCAAAGTTAATAAGCTGAAGCATGCACTATGTCACTTCTGTAATTAACTGCTGACTCCAGTGCCCGAGTCAACACAAACACTTTAGTGAGAATTGAAGTTGAACGATCTCAACTTGAATCAGTGGACGTCCAGCAACTACTAGACATTTTTAACAAACAAAATCAGCTAATATACTCATTACTCATTCACTAGCAGAAAAACGGCCTTAGGGATATGGATGGTTTTTAAGTCTGCCACCTGTAGTAAAAAACATGTTTTATTTTCTTTATGCAGCATGTAGGGACTATTGACACTAAACTTATTAATCAAACAAGCATGATACAATCAATAAACGTGCCAATTTTCTGCAATAGTTTAGGTGTTCCAGATCACCAAACTAAGCCCATTAACAAGTCCACAACCGTAGCTACCTTATCTGAATGAACCTTTCTCTAGGATGTGCAGTGAGGTGCCCGAATCAATCCCTGAAAGTTTCGTGAAGATCCCTCCAGCGGTTTGGGGGGGAGTTAAAGTCGCACATACAGGCAGACGGATGGACGGACGGGCAGGCAGGCGGGCGGGCGGGCGGGCGGACGGACGGACGGACGGATGGACGGACGGACGGACGGACAGACAGACAGACAGACAGACAGACAGACAGACAGACAGACAGACAGACAGACAGACAGACAGACAGACAGACAGACAGACAGACAGACAGATGAATAGTGAATTATAGTAAGATGAAACAATACAATGACTCCATGTCAATCGTGCTGGGTTTGTAGATGTTCAATAAACCTTCTATCACCAACAAGGGCATGATGGTGGTGTAATGCTATGGCTAATTTTTAATGAGCTCATGCAATTTTTAATTCTCAATGACTGCATATATTTTGCAGTCACCTGTTGGTCCAAGACATGTGTCTAGGCGAAGATGGACCTTGCAGTGGAAGGAGGCAGCGTTGAAGGTTCTGTCAATACCAGACGCTTCACAGATCAGGATAAAGTTTGAGGTGTGTACCAATTGGTGACTATTGAATGCACAGGATTATTCTCTGCTCATCTTGCTTTTTGGTCGGCCTATCTGGTGGCAGGTGGCAAGGTGGCAAGGTGGTGGTGGTTCACTGTCTGTTGCATTGCTGAGTGACTCCACTTTCCTCTGTCAGTTGGCTCTAATGTTTGCTACCGCAACAGGCAGTGCATAAATATACATCCAATGTTATAGACTAATCTAGGCAGTTTATTGTCATTGCATTTTTTTTCCTTCCAAGCCATAATTTAAGAAGGTTGTTTGAACAACTGATTAGAAGGTAGAAATGTTGTGGTTAAGTACAATTTGAAATAGTTACTTATAAGACCTGATGAATATGATATAGAATGACCACTGATGATGAGGATGGTGAGGATGGTGAGGATGGTGAGGATGGTGAGGATGGTGAGGATGAGGGTAATATATCTATATGATTATTTGTGCTATATCCCTGCGTACTTGGCATGTGCAATTGTCGGAATAAACATACACAACTTAACTCTGTACTAGTTCTGTCTATGGACAACCTGTGGCTTGATTATAGCAAGAGAGGCTGCAATGGGTGGGTGTCTGGTATTTATATCATTTGTTGATTTTTTGTTCTCTGTAGATTCTGCAAAACTTTCTGAAGGGTGAAAGCCATTACTTGAATGACCTAAAATCTCTGGTGGAAGTGTATTACTTGCAACTCAAAATGGCTGTAGACTCGGGCCTGGTGTCCCTGAAGAGAGATCAGTTGGACTCCATCTTCTTGAACTGGTAAGTGTAAACTTGCCAACTGCTGCCAGTCTTGTCCCCACAAAGCTGCTGCCAGCAGATCAACTCATTATACTCAATAACTACAGAGCAGCCGTGAGATGAGGGTGGGGAGAGAGAGGGAGGGAGTGGGGAGAGAGAGGGAGGGTAGGCCGTATTTCCATAAGACTCGGGAGATTATCTATCAATCATGCCGGTCTAGTTTATAGTTAGTGTAGGCTCACCTAGTAGTGGCAGGGGCGGAGCTAGGATTTCGAATATGTGGCCTCTTTTACTTTCCCAACAGTGGGTGTGGCTTCTCAAATTCAAAGGGGTATATATCTTTAAAAATAATTTTTGTTGCATATTTTTAACTGTTGTCCTGTGCATATTCACTCCAATTCCCCTTATCCGGGCACAGCTTGGGACCAGCACATTAGGAACATTTCATATATTTCCCAGGATTTGTGGGTTTTTGGCGTAACATTTTCAAGCCTTCATGTACTCTGCATGCATGAACATCATCTGTGCACACACACACAAGCAAATATGCTTATTTATTTTTCCAAGTAAATATTGTAATGAACGTTTGTTGAAGTGAATCCTGTGTTATCTTAGTTACAGAATTTCAGCTATTTTCTTTTACAAGAGAGATAATCTGGATTAGTGCCTTGAGAGTGCAGCCACAGCAGTGATGTCTGGGACATAGCAATCCAAGCTATTTAAAAAAAAGCAATTACCCTTGGAAAGTTTACATTCTCAAGCTCATGAACAATTTTCATTTGTCAAGACATGAAAAAACTTATAGTACCTCCAAATACACAACTGGTAGAAGCTACAGTTCTCTCTTTTTCATCATCAGGAAGAGCATCTTTATAAAAAGAAAAAAAAACAACAACAAAGAAATTAGCAGTACAAAAGGTGGTGGTGTTGTGGCACTCAGTCACTTGCAGCTGGGGAAGGTGAGAGGGTTGCCTGGGAGAGGGTTGCCTGGGTGAGGGTTGCCTGGGAGAGGGTTGCCTGGGAGAGGGTTGCCTGGGAGAGGGTTGCCTGGGAGAGGGTTGCCTGGGTGAGGGTTGCCTGGGTGAGGGTTGCCTGGGAGAGGGTTGCCTGGGTGAGGGTTGCCTGGGAGAGGGTTGCCTGGGAGAGGGTTGCCTGGGTGAGGGTTGCCTGGGAGAGGGTTGCCTGGGAGAGGGTTGCCTGGGTGAGGGTTGCCTGGGTGAGGGTTGCCTGGGAGAGGGTTGCCTGGGTGAGGGTTGCCTGGGTGAGGGTTGCCTGGGAGAGGGTTGCCTGGGAGAGGGTTGCCTGGGAGAGGGTTGCCTGGGAGAGGGTTGCCTGGGAGAGGGTTGTCTGGGAGAGGGTTGCATGGGAGAGGGTTGCCTGGGAGAGGGTTGCCTGGGAGAGGGGAGGAGTGCCCAGATGTATACCACAGGAACTGTGATTGTTGGCATAAACATTGCCGTATGAGTATATGGGAAGAGATCAATTCTACAGAGATTGATTGTTTCAGTTTAGCAAGCCAACTAGGGTCCTTGGTCAAGGAAACATAAAAGTGAGGGGATACTACATTAATGTCATTTCTTTTGACCTTCATTCTTGATTGACTATCAGCCCTCCTGCAATAGACAACAATGACTACACCAGCTGGTTGTAAGGGAGTGTAGCCAGAGACTAGCTTGATCAGTCCTGATCCTGGAGCACCTGCAGTGCCATCCATCCATATGTGGGCTGGCACTCATCCTACCTCTCCTCTCCTTCCTTCTCCTCAGAAGGGATGTCAGGTCTCTTTGCTGGAAATAAAGACGAATGAGTCAACAGTTCATAAACATCCTGTGAGGTTGACTTCAACTTTGTTCCATGCTAGTTATGTGGTAACTAAATTGCTATTTAGCAGGGGTCAAGTGGATATATATATATATATATATATATATATATATATATATATATAGCTTGAGGTGTAATAGTTGTGCAATGCCAGTTAATCTGTTTCATTAGCTTGTTTGTTTTAACTGTCTACAGTGATGGTTCGATATCCATTTATTGTGTGCTTGCTGTTTTTAAATGCTGCTATTTTGTTGTAAACACTTCAAAAAGTTTTTAAAGGTGCTATTGGGAGTAACTTTATTTCCCTTTTATGTTTCTGGACATGGTCTACAACATATTTAAACATCATCTTAAAGTGTACATAAAATTATCTTCTAT
Source organism: Lycopodina hypogea (assembly GCA_963969325.1). NCBI lineage: Eukaryota > Metazoa > Porifera > Demospongiae > Poecilosclerida > Cladorhizidae > Lycopodina > Lycopodina hypogea. The sequence goes on along the minus strand of OZ017791.1, from coordinate 623,318 downwards.
TAATTGCAGTGGGCAGAATCGATGAGGGAAAATGGTTAATTATGGGTGCATGGCGACTAGTTAGTTATAGAGGAAGAATGCAAAATTGGTTGAGACGAAATAGATGAGCATGCTACAACACCAAACAGCAGAAAATTAATGAGAGATGATGTCTGTCAATTGTGTGTATTGGTGGTAGGTGATAAGTAAAAGCAACCATGTGACTGCACCTGGATAGCAACCAACATGTCCACTATCAATAGCCACTTAGCGACTTAATGATATTTGTAGTGTAATGGTATTCATTGTCCATGCAGTGAGAGTCTTCTGATGCTGCACAAACTGTTCTGTGCCCACTTTGAGAAGATCCTGTCTCAACCAAGCAGTCGTGTTGGTGATCTATTTTTGATGTTTATCCCCCACTTGGATATCTACACTGAATTCATCCGAAACCATGATAGAAGCACTAAGGTATTCCAATATTTCAAACATGCAATTCTGTGATGTATACTTAAATGTTAATTTAGGATGTCCTGAATAATTAGATAAGAAATAAGTTTCGGTACTTGCTACATATCTTTGAAGCTGGGAGTGAAAGAAGCATATATATTTGTTCTTGATGGTGCCAAGAATATAGGAATCTTTTTTAGGGGTGTATTTTTCAATTTAAAAACCTGTTTTTCATCAAACACTTGATTAAAAATTTTTTAAATTTCATTGTTATGTGTTATTTAATGACATTGAATGCAATGGTAATTCTAGTAAATGAAGCTCACCTTCCCACAGAAGCAGACTAAATGCTGTTTGACGAATGACACAAGCACTCACAAATATATGCCAGACATTCAGTCAATGGAAACAGCACACGTAAGGCACAACACTGATTAGTTAATGTTTGAGTGTTTAGTCCCCCTTCAGCCCGTGCGGTCCACAATGACACATCATAAATTGACCTTTACTCAGCAGTAGCCATGACAGTTGTAATGGAGACTTGAAGACTCTTACAATGAATTAGTTGGAATATTAATGCCTCGCACTTCATCAGTTCTGAAAGTTTTTATCACCCACTTGGAAAGCTCTAGTAATTAATACATTGGAAAATTAATGTTTTGGTCAGCAGTAAGTGTGTATTGCATCTCCCCTACTGTTTCTTGACCTCAAATTAGATTCTATCTGAGAACATGAAATCAGGTTATGAAATTTTTAAAGCACTTTTGTTATGTCTCAAGTGTCCCATATTTACTTCACAATATTTAGCAATAGTTCTCAAATTTTCTGAAAGTTTATTTGGAGTACAATTAGGAATCAGGATGAGAAGATATAGTGAAGGTTTAGAGTTTGTTCTGCAGTATATAGGGTCCACTTCAGGTGATACAGAGTTCTCACCAAATAGAACTATTGGATAGAATAAATAGGAGCACATGATCTGCTGATGGTAATGATTGAACTACAAAAAGAACTACATGCAAGTTCTTGTTTGGCAAGGGGGTTCCCAGCCTCACAGCTTATTTCCCTTACAGAAAATGTCTGCTCTACAAGGAAAAAAAACTCGTTTGTTTGAGGCCGTGCCATATTCATGCACTGCTAAGTCTTTCCTCTAGTCCAAGTTGTTGAGGAGTAACCATGCTATTTGCTTGGGCTAGCATTATTGTGTGAGACTGATATTTGATCCTGGCACCGTGGTAGTTCATGTTTAGCCTAGCCCGTTCATACCTCTGAAATCATGTCACTTTTAGTCGATACAAAATGCCACATGTTAATTATGTGTTAATTGGGTTATGTGCATCAGGTATATGTATAATGTGTACATGTACATATATGTTGTACATACATACAAGGTGTTAACTGAGTTAGTTAGGCACTTCCAGGGAAGTAGTAGATGCTCTGCCACGTGACAAAACTTCTCTTCCACTCATCCATCCTTGATGCCAACCTCAGCACTCTAATTCTTGTTCACTCTCTGCTTTCTTTGAAGGACTTTTTCTGTTGCCTCTGAACACTTCATTGATCAATAAATGCTACCAAACTTCCTTCTCCACCTCTTTCCTCCCCACAACCTCCTTCCTCTCCACAACCTCCTTCCTCCCCATAACCTCCTTCCTCTCCACAACCTCCTTCCTCTCCACAACCTCCTTCCTCCCCACAACCTCCTTCCTCTCCACAACCTCCTTCCTCCCCACAACCTACTTATAGGCTCTCATCGTCCACCCTTGGGCCTTTACAGTGAGTAGCTTCAACTTCCTGCTTCCCATTCTTCTTTAATCTGTATTTCGTGCTTCACACCATTACTTTCCTTCACACCATTACTTTCCTTCACACACTTCCCCCTCATTCTTCACTCTGCCTGCTTGCTGTGCATTCCACTGCCAGTTGTTACAATTGATGACTGTCCTAGCCTAGGGCTAGCCTTGGGACCAAAGCCTGAAGGATGTGTGTTTGCAATAGAGGCTGGAGGCTGCAGCCTAGCATTTGGGTCCAAATGTATGATGTGATAATGTACACCTTTGGAATATTATTGTGAAGAAATTTTTGCAATTATTTTATCGCTTCAACTTGTTTACACTGGCTAAATGGAGATCTATCACCAAGATTGAAATCACAAGACTAAACATCTTTGTCAGGTTTGGTGAAGTACAGCTAGAAAATAATCTGGTGTGATCATTTCAGGTTCATTTTAGGAAGAGGAAAAGGAGATTTGTTGCTTAATGACATGAAGTTTGCAATGATTTCCACTTCATTGTAATCCAGTTATTCCTCTCTCTCTCTCTCTCTTGTGTGTGTGTGTGTGTGTGTGTGTGTGTGTGTGTGTGTGTGTGTGTGTGTGTGTGTGTGTGTGTGTGTGTGTGTGTGTGTGTGTGTGTGTGTGTGTGTGTGTGTGTGTGTGTGTGTGTGTGTGTGTGTGTGTGTGTGTGTGTGTGTGTGTGTGTGTGTGTGTGTGTGTGTGTGCGCGTGCGTGCGTGCATGCGTGTGTGCGTGTGTCCGTGTGTGTGTCTGTGTGTCCGTCAAAATAGCTTAAAAATCTTGTTATCAAAAATTTTTTTTACTGTGGGGAAAATTTTTTTGCACATCTAAGAGCTGTGTGTGTGTGTCTGTCTGTGTGTCTGTCTGTGTGTCTGCCTGTCTGTCTGCCTGCCTGCCTGCCTGCCTGCGCGCGTGCGTGTATCCCCTGCATGCATTTGCAGCTGTTGCTGTCAGCATATATGCAGCTGGTCAGCATTTGGACAGCAAGGAAAAAATGTCTTCCAAATTTATCCTCAGAAGTGTTGCAAGCATATCTTCCTCCTCCATCTCAGTGACCCTTCCAAGGAATCATTGGTTACCACTTAACCATGGTTTACCAAGGAATAATTTGGAACAAGTCAATTGTAAAAGGGAGTTTCCAAGCTGTCTAGTGCAACATTATGTGGAGAATGAAGATAAGATACTTCTTCACTGTTAGCCAACCAAATCCTCAGATGAAACTCTAATGTTCTGTTAATGCTGATTTAGCTTTCCTTGACTAGGAGCGTTCTAACTGGAGAGGTGCCACAATGAAAAGAGTATCTACCAACAAGGAGATGCCATACAAGCTGTCCTAAAGATGGCAACTCTTTCTTCCACTGACTGTTGAAAGTTGAAGAATTATTATCCAAAGCATACAAGCAGGAAAAAAAATGAAATCATCGGTGTGTCTTGAAAGTGATTAAATTACTTTCTTAATTGTCTTAATTTTCTTTACTGATACTTGCCATGTCTGCCACTAATGCAACAAGTTAACCAACCATCAGCTAATTACTTTCATCCAGACAAATTTAGGAGCAACATCATAATGTTTCATGTAGGGAGTGAGCTGACCAGTTGAGTTTGTTAGATCTTGGGAATGCCTTCTGGAGTTCCTGTCACTAAGAAACTGTCTGCAGCATATTTGTGTGAAGTGATTTACAATGTTAATGTTAGTCCATGGAGTGCCTAACTGCTGTAGCTTAACATTTCTGAATTGATAATATAATCAAAGCTAAATAAATTTTAGTGACCAAATCCATTCTAATTGAAATGGAATGTGATAAATTTGCCCCCACCACTTTCTAAATGCTTATTCATACCTCTGGTATATATATATATATATATATAGTGGCTGTGTATACATCCCTGGTATGTATAGTAGCTGTGTATATATTTATATATACATACTTCTGGTATGTATAGTGGCTGTATATGTGCTGCACCACCTCCTCACCACGTTAATTAAACATGAGCTCACTTGAGTGACTTGACCACTCACCCTCACCCACAACCACAGAGACATCAACCTGACCACGTACTAACTTAACCACATAACTACTTACTTGCAAACACAGACTTTCAGAGCTACAAAACGTGTGCATTCACACTTGTCTCCATTGCCTTCTCCTCCAGCAAGTGTCTTGACATTATAGGACAATGGTTCTCTGCATACTGCAGTATTCATTCATTTCCAGTGGTCTGTTACAGCGCCCTAGGTCTGCACCAGGTCTGCACCAGGTCTGCACCAGGTCTTTACACCAGGTCTTTACACCGCCCCCCCACCCCCCCCCCCCTTTCCAAAACCGGGTATAAACACAACCTACTAAGCTTTTCTGTTGATGGTTTGATTACTATTAAGCTGTTGCCCTCTTGCTAGTCTCCTGAGCCTAACTTGGACACATGTCAGTGCCCTGGTATGTTTCTCTGGCAACTTTTGGGTCTTTCTGCTGACTAGGTCTGTGGACTCAGGGAGTTCTCTGCCAGACATTGCCAGACATTGCCACACGAGCCAATTGTTGCACACTACCAGCTTGTGTAACGTCTCTGGACCTGAGGGAAGAGAGGGACAAGCCATCAACTCCATACTGGATATTGAACATGGTGGAGGAACTGGAGGGCTCTCTGATGGCGAGGCTGCCATACATGACCACAGTGATGGGAGCGTAGCTGGCTGCAGTGTATGAGCTCTGTTGTCACAGCTCTGGAACCTCCCTCTCTTCTCTCTGGGTATCCCCCTCCTGGTATTCCCTCCTGGTATTCTCCTCCTGGTATCCCCCTCCTGGTATCCCCCTCCTGGTATTCCCCTCCTGGTATTCCCCTCCTAGTATCCCCATCCTGGTATTCCCCTCCTGGTATCCCCCTCCTGGTATCCCCCTCCTGGTATTCCCCTCCTGGTATTCCCCTCCTGGTATTCCCCTCCTGGTATCCCCCCTCCTGGTATTCCCCTCCTGGTATCCCCCTCCTGGTATCCCCCTCCTGGTATTCCCTTCTTGGTGCCCCCCTCGTGGTATTCTCCCCTGGTATCCCCCTCCTGGTATCCCCACCCTGGTATCACCTTCCATATCTGCCAGTCATTGAGTTCACTATATTCCAGTGCTGTCAGGGCTTCCCCTGGGATGCTCACATTTACGTCTTTCTCAGGCAAGATGTGACCTTGAGTGATCTGATCTTACCTAACTGCTCCCCTTTGCCTCCCCTGTCCCCAATGGGTTGGGCTCTTACCCTGACAGACATCATTGCATATTGCTCACGTTCCTGTGGTGTGCGTCATCTCCAGTATAGTCCAACCAGATTATCACGTGTTGTTGAAGGTCTTCTCTGTCCCTTAAATAATTAGGTCAGTAAACTTGTGTTGAGTTCCCACACGAGTAGTGGAGTGCGGCTGTTCTGTGTGCTGTGACTTCAATACTCCACTGTTGAGGTAGGGAGTTGTTTATGTTTAAACAGAGTAATTCACACGTACGTGCATACATACATACATACATACATACATACATACATACATACATACATACATACATACATACATACATACATACATACATACATACATACATACATACATACATACATACATACATACACTTGCAGAATTGGAGGCCAAATTTAAAACAAAAATAGTGTAACAGTAAAGGTCAGAGTATATGGGGAGGGTTAGGAGCGGGGAAATTGTCAGGGAGTTCAACCATGACATGTGAGAATCAACTATTTCACCAAGACACTAAATGGTTATATATAAATAATTATGTTAAAGGATGATGCTAAATTAGACGAATGTATTTCTAGTCCTTCTGGTTATCATGTCAGTGCATGTATCACTTTGAATTCTTCATGTTTAGACAATTAGCGTGATGATAATCTGAGTGTGTGCATGTTCATTGCTATCCTTTAGGCAAAACAATTCATCGTAGTCACTCAAAGAATATTTTGAATATCCAAACAGCAGTGACTAAGGTAATGGCCAGGGCAATGGCTAGGGTTAGGGCCAGGGCAATGGCTAGGGTTAGGGCCAGGGCTATGGCTAAGGTTAGGGCCAGGGCTATGGCTAAGGTTAGGGCCAGGGCAATGGTTAGGGTTAGGGCCAGGGCAATGGCTAAGGTTAGGGCCAAGGCAATGGCTAAGGTTAGGGCCAGGGCAATGGCTAAGGTTAGGGCCAGGGCAATGGCTAAGGTTAGGGCCAGGGCAATGGCTAGGGTTAGGGCCAGGGCAATGGCTAAGGTTAGGGCCAGGGCAATGGCTAGGGTTAGGGCCAGGGCAATGGCTAAGGTTAGGGCCAGGGCTAGGGCTAAGGTTAGGGCCAGGGCAATGGCTAAGGTTAGGGCCAAGGCAATGGCTAAGATTAGGGCCAGGGCAATGGCTAAGGTTAAGGCCAGGGCAATGGCTAGGGTTAGGACTAGGGCAAGGAGGAGGAGGAGGAGGGGTCGGAAGAAGGAAAGGAGAGAATTGGTTAGCACTGAACTTTGATATGATCATTGTGGAATGTGGGCGTTTAATTTTTTTTCTTTTCTCTCTCTCTCTCCTACTCCCATATATTTTGAATTACTTAGTAGGCAGTTCTTGCAATTGAAGATTCCACCATATTAGAGCTTGTCTTTCTTCCTTTATACATTTAGCTAAATGCAAAGGGATGCATGCAGGTACTATTAAAATTAGTGGTCTGCTATTGCAATTGGCTTGAGAAAATCCTTAATGAAATTAGCTAATTGTAAAAGAATATATGCACATCAATGCATTCCAGGGAGATCCATGTCATATTGGAGGGAGTTCAGCTCACATGAAGTATTCGAGGTCACACAGAGCTGTGCACATGCATTGCCATCAAGTTTGTGCACCCTGACCCCATTAGTGAGTGATGCACATCACTTTGCAAGCCTTAGAACTGCAGTGGCTAAAGGTATGGCACTCAACATTCCTGAAGGACGCCATTTATGCATGTGTACATGGTTACGCTGGGAAATAATTACCAACTGCTACCAGGACACTTGAACCCAGATCTGTAGGTCTTGTGTTGGATCTGGCCTGAGAATGAGGAATGGTCTAAAAATGGATTGAGAGAGATAGCATGACTCTGAAGAAATACATGCCTCCAATGCTGTGTGTGTGTGTGTGTGTGTGTGTGTGTGTGTGTGTGTGTGTGTGTGTGTGTGTGTGTGTGTGTGTGTGTGTGTGTGTGTGTGTGTGTGTGTGTGTGTGTGTGTGTGTGTGTGTGTGCGTGCGTGTGTGTGTGTGCGCGCGCGCGTGTGTGCGCGCGCGTGTGTGTGTGCCATCTGAAGCAAACAGTCTGTAGGAAGCACTATATCTAGCCATTGCTGACCTGAGGTTGTGGAATTGGAGTGAAAATGTGTTGGTAAGTGTTAACATTGTATCACTATTGTGTTAGACTGCAATACTTCAGTAAGCTCTTAAACACTTAATGTCACCTGAACAGACATGCTCTCCTGAGAGAAGTGTGTATTTCTACAAGGTGTGATTCCAGAGGAGAGTCTTATGATTCCTACAGTCCGCAAGTTTCTCCTTTTCTTCGGTAAATGTCTTTGCAAAATTCAAAAAGGTGTGACTAATTTACATTTCTGAGGGCTGCTATCTCTTTGTTTCCTGAAGTGGACGTGGTGCACAAGAGAGTGATGATGATCCTTTCCAAATATAATGGATGGAAATCTTACGCCAATATTTATCTTTTGTTTGCAGTCTCTCACTATCTCTAGCCCTCTCTTCTCTGCTCTTCTTACTATAAGTAATCTACCAACATTTTCTCTCCTCCATGTAGCAATGTTGTTAAACAGCCTGTCAGTCCTTGGTTGATACTTTTGATATCCATTTCCATTTTGTGAAGCTGTAACACGGTAAAACTATACTAAAGTCCATTCGCGTTCACTTTACCGGTCAAAAAATTGCTATGAAACTCAATATTTATTCATTTCCAATATTTCAGATACCATCGAACTTCACCTGAAGTGGTGTTCCTTTCTATGTTGTTCCTGAAGCTCTGAAATGAAGGAATCAGCCTAGCCACAGCCACAGCCATAGCTGTATAGCTTATAAGGAAAGTATAGGCATTCTTTAGAACACGGAATGTAGCTGGACTACTGTCCCTGCCTACTGGTGGGAAGCATAAACTCTGAGAAGCAATGATGTCTGACAATTAGCTTCTTGTTAGTCACTGTACAACCACCAGATGGTTCATTACATAAATACGGAATCACATAGTAAACATTTAGCTAGATATTAATATGTGGCAAAGAATCAAAACTCGTTATTTATACATTATAGCTATGGAATAGCATCAATTCTGATTCAAATTGCATGGCACACTCCTGATAGCAGACTAAAAAATTAATGTTGAACTTCTGGAGTAAGATTGTGTTCATTGCTTTGAAGAGGACTATAGAAGATGGAGGAGCATTGTGCTATAAAACTGCTGAGGTAACATGGTTACTGGATTGAGGATTCCTTGTGATGTGAAACTGCTGGGGTAACATGTTCATTACATTGAAGAGAACTGTGGAACGGGAAGGGGGGGTGGCGTGGCATTGTGATGTGGAACTGTTGGGGTAACTTTCATTGCTGAGATGGTTGGAGAGCATTGTGATGTGGAATTTCTTGGGAAAAGTGTACAATGCATTGAAATTGCTGAGAAAATTGAAAGTGTTATGATGTAGAACTGCAGGGTAACATTTCCTACTGCATTGAGGGTGAATATCAGGAATTTCTAAGCAAGTGATTATGTATATTGTATTGAAATTGCTGAGGAGAAAGTTGGGGTGGAGGGTAGGTAAAGGTCGAACACATTCAAGATATTAGGGGTCAATGTTTATTGTATCTGTCAAATTATTTTGAGGTTTGTAGTTGTATTTGGTTCTGTTGTTACCTTCACTTTGTTGGGTGATAATTATAGTGCCATGTCAATTAAATGTCTGTTAGCATCTTCATCTTCATCATGTTCAATAATTACTTCACCTTTCATATTTCTAGTCCATCTTTATCAAGAGTAGTTATATTTAATGTCCACCATGTGCTTATAAATCTTCCTCCACACTATTCAATAATGTCATGTTGTTCATACATGAATCGTTTACTGCCTTTGTCGTAGGAGAACTATACTATGAAGAAGTTCCCACAGCAGAACCTGACTCCATTAAATATTCCATCTGTCTTTACCTTCTCAAAAACAACTGTACCACCCTTTATATTGCTTCATTACTAAAGGACCCTGTATTTATTTTAGCCCTTAAAGTGGTGTTACACCTTGTTAGTGATAAAAACTTTCTGTCATTAGCCAAGAACTCTGTATGAATGTTTCTGAGACACCTATGATATATTCCAGTTGCCTTAAGTAATCCATTAATTACTTTCATAAAAAAATGCTCTCACATTTTTCACAATATATATTGTTCATTCATCTCCCAAGCATCTTTCCAATTGTATTTGTATGACTGATGTTCAAGTGTATCGATGTGATAAAAAATAACTATAAGTATTGATTGTGCCAGAATGGACCACTATTAGGTTTCTCTTGCTGCCAAATTAAGGAAGTAACTTGTCACCAGATGTCATTTTATGAGTTCCTCAGGGTGCACAAGGAACTCTGTGCATTTACTCGCATATACTGCAGACTAGAACATTGCATCTATGTCACGTGGTGTCATAGCAATGTGCTATAGATGGTAAGGTGTATCCCCACACCCTCCATGTGTCTGCACCATCTAATTGATGCAGAAACACTTTACAGGTTTCATTTGACCTAATCTGTAATTAAATATTGCTATCTTATATTTTGTGATGCTCACTAGATGAAGACCTGTCCAGACAGTTTGTACTTGATATTTTGTTTTTGTCTGAGACTTTATAAAATTTCATGTGCTGAAGGTTTCCCAACACATTTGCAAATTATCAATTTCCTAATTGTCTTAAGAATGCGAGACTTCATTAGGTGAATTACACCATCCTAAAGAGATGCTTTCTCTCTGAGTGGTTAGCTAACATTTACGGGAGCTATCAAAGTGAAGATTAAAGAGAATAAATGGTGTCCTTGTAGTCACTAATGTCTTATCGAATTTCAATATTTCTTCAAATTGAAGGGTAGGAAGTGTTTTGACATGTCATATTTGTTGTGTAAGGTACACAAATCCCTTCACAGTCTTGGATGATTCCTCTGCTGATAAAGTGGGTCTAATAGGAAGATCTGGTTGACTCCTCAACAAGGAGGTGTTCTGTTGAAAAGTTTGAAGTGTTGAATAGCAGTAGCTGAAGCTGTCATTATTAAAACGCTTTACCCAAACTAGCTAGGAAAGATGATTCAGCTTAATTAGAGTGATAGACCTTCGCTACCTACCATGGAGCTTGCTTATATGAAGGTGCAACCACCCCCCCCCCCCCCCTTCCCATATTATCAAATAGTAAATTCTAGACCATTGGACTAATTCAAAATAACTGCTTCATTCTTTATTTCATGAGCCATGAATGTCATGAATCCTGAATTAGACTATTGTAATTTTGGAAATGTTGCCGTGGAAATATACCACAAAGTTTGAGTGCTGCATTTTTGTTTGCTTTATTTCAAAGCATTTCATATTTGTGAATTGCAAGTCAGTCTGTTTGTCTCTCTCTTTCTCTCTCCTCCTCGTTGTGTGTGTGTGTGTGTGTGTGTGTGTGTGTGTGTGTGTGTGTGTGTGTGTGTGTGTGTGTGTGTGTGTGTGTGTGTGTGTGTGTGTGTGTGTGTGTGTGTGTGTGTGTGTGTGTGTGTGTGCGTGCGTGCGTGCGTGCGCGTGTGTGCATGTGCGTGTGTGCGCGTGTGTGTGTGTGTGTGTCTACAGGTACTGGAAGAGTGCCTTCAGAATTCTTCTGTAGCTGACTTTCTGGAGAACCACCATTCCTCCCATGACTGTGAGGCCCACCAGCTGAAGTTCCTGCTTCACCAACCAGTCACCCGAGTGAGTAGTGCACTGACTGTGACTTGTGTGTGTGTGTGTGTGTGTGTGTGTGTGTGTGTGTGTGTGTGTGTGTGTGTGTGTGTGTGTGTGTGTGTGCGTGCGTGCGCGCGTGCGCGTGTGTGGGCGGGTGGGCGAGCTGGTGCGTGCTGGTGCGTGCCTAACCATCTAACTCTCCCCCATAAGTTTTGTTTCCCCCCCCCCCCCTTATCCTCCTGCTTCATTTGACCATACCTTTCTCCTCTATTTGTACTTCCTTTTCTACTATGTTTCTATCTTCTCACCTCTCCATGACTGCATATATTTCTCCATTCATCATCACACAATTTCTCTCTTTCCTTTGCAGCTTGAGGTGTACCATGTATTAATGGAGAAGGTGGTTGAACAAACTGACAGGAATCACGTTGACTTCACCCCCTTGGAACAAGCTCTGGAGAAACTTCAAGACTTAAAGAATGTGAGTATACCACAGTAGTGGTCAGTGAGTGTTTGTTTTCATTGTTGCAAAACAGTAACTATGGATGCTTTATTGGGTGGTCAAGACAGTCGGGACATTCTTCCATTTATAGAGATTTTCTAGTTCTTGAGCAAGCATACCTACCTCATCAAGCCAATCCAAATGCTGAGGAAGTATATGTTAACTACAAACTTGACCAGCGGTAGTGAAGACTTTAGATGTACATAATCCGATACATTTATATATAAAATATGCATTTATCTTTTATGTAACTAGTAGAGCTGTTACGTTTGCCTTTGGCTCTGTAATGGCTGAATGGATTTTGATGAAACTTTGCAGGCATGATCCTAGTGTGCCAGGCTGGGAAGGTGGCACCCCTGGTGGGGAAAGTAAGTATTCAAATTTTCCATTCAAAAAGGGCCTGAAAAACTATTGCCAAATGGTTATGATGCTTAATTCTCAAGCAGAAGGTTTTCCCCATCCTCTTCTTCTTTTCCAAATTTTTGTATTCATTTGTGTGATTTCTATTGTGTACTGGGCAGGCATCTAGCTTCTCATTTTTTTTTTTTTTTTCTTCCTTCCTATTTCTTCTTTAAATAATGGCCTGGGTATGTCCTCGAATAACTGTCATTTTCTCCCACCCCCTACCCCTCCAGAAAGGCATCAAAATATATTCAGGGCTAAAAATGCCAAAAGATGGTATCACACAAGGCTGATCAATGTTCAGTATTTATATAAGGTGTAGCTATATGACTATGTCAGTCAGTGCTCTGAAGTTGTATTTGTATGTGTGCTTGATCCATTTATGCCATATTTAAATTTTCTGTGTGCCAACATTCAGTATGAATGCTTTGGAAAGGAGGAATTAGGAATTATTTAACAACTATTTTTTGGGTGAGCTGTTAGTAATGGTGGCTTGTTGGTAATGGTGGCTTGTTGGTAATGGTGGCTTGTTGGTAATGGTGGCTTGTTAGTAGTGGTGGCTTGTTGAGCTAGGGAGTAAATTTAAGCAGAAATAACAAATAGGAAAATGACAGGCCATAAAAAATGTTGCTATTATTCTTCAAACTATAATTGTCATATTTTTAGACAGATTTGAATGCATCACAGATTATTGGCTTTGGATAGTTGGATAGTTACGCAAATTCAGTGTCTTTTTGCCTGGGCAATACCTGGTACCTCTGCTAGTACCACTCGATAGAATGAAATTTTGTTGTTGACTTTGGCTGAGTTGATGCTCCTTTACTGTGCACAGTGTTTGGCTACAGGCGCTAGCAAGGGTGAACACCGAGACCTCATCTTGAGCATCATCCAAGGGGTGGGGGCACGAGGATTCATCTTGCTCGACCCTCTGTGCAAGCTTGTTCTAGATGGTAAGGGATGACTGATCATAAAAAAATTTTTTTTATAAAGTTTATTGTATAATTCTAAACTTTCATCCTTGTCTAGCTTGTGAGTTGGTAATGGTACTCAACACTCACATGCACACACACACGCACGTGCACGCACACACACACACACACACACACACACACACACACACACACACACACACACACGAGTGTCTGTGCCAGTAATCTCCATTCTATTGACCATATAGCAATGTTTCTTGGAGTGTTCCAGCATTGTAAGACATAATTACAATGTTGTCTATGCATTTGTTTCCTGCAATATGATTTTGTGTTGTGCTGCAGTTGTGTCCTTACTAACAAGCTTTACACTTTCCTTTTGTGATTATGACTGACTTGCATGATTGTTTTTATACGTTTACCACACTCATCACATGTTCTCATCTCTAGTATCAACAACAATGTGTAATATCAACTGGTTTAGGATAACACAGACACTAGCTGAGTCCAGAGTCCAAACTTAGTCCTGCTGTTGAAGATGTGCAGAGCATTCAACATAATCTAATTAGATTATGCTAATTTGTAATGTTTACTTGGTTTATTTTCAAGTCATTCAGAAATGTTATCATTCACTCACTCGGCAGAATCTAAGTTTTATAGTTGGGTTGATAGCGATAAAGGGAAAATGCATTTGTCGAGCGTTATGTAAAAATTTTGAATTATAACTTCTTTTAATGATCTTTTCCCCCCTTTGCCTGTGGCACTTAATGATACACTATTTAACACAATAATATACTTATATAACACAATGATACACTATGTAACACAATGATACACTGTAACACAATGATACACTATATGACAATTATACACTATATGACAATGATACACTATGTAACACAATGATACACTTTGTAACACAATGATATACTGTAACACAATGAGACAATAGGTAACATGATAATGCACAATGATGCACTATGTAACACAATGATGCACTACATAACACTGCAACTAGGCATCCAGTATGGTGAGTGGCAGGCATTGTAGTTGTACTGGAGAGAACTCTATGGACACTGTGTACTCCAAATTCACTCTCCGTATATCCAAACATTCAAAGAAGATTTGATGAATCTAATCCAACAATCCAGCAACCATTATATTTTGTACACCCCAAAAATTTCTCAGAAATATTCCTAGTGCATTAAGCGTGTCTATCTCATTTCTCTCTCTGACACGCACACGCACCGCACACACATAATCTCACTTGTAATGGATACTTTTTTTGTTGAGATTTGTTAGTATTCAATGTTGCATGCTCTGTATAAAGTAGTAGAATATATTAGTCAATATTATACTGACTAGTCCTATATTGACGCCTAATTACTAAAAAACCACATATCACCAATCATTAATTTATTGGTTTCTTAGAGGTTTGTTAGCATGTATTGTGATGCATTGTTACATAGAGGTTTGTTAGCATGTATTGTGATGCATTGTTACGATGACTGTCCATTGTCTCAAGTTGTCCTTCAGCTTTAGTTTTGTGTGGAGTTGTCCACTTGTAAGCACTGTGAGCATGTGTTATTCTTCTTCTCCTGTCCCATATCCATGCCGTTGCTATGGTTGCCACTGTGATCATGTGTCACTCTTCTTCTGTCCCATACCCATGCCATTGCTATGGTTGCCACTGTGATCATGTGTCACTCTTCTTCTGTCCCATACCCATGCCATTGCTATGGTTACCACTGTGATCATGTGTCACTCTTCTTCTCCTGTCCAATACCCATGCTGTTGCTATGGTTGCATTTCCTTGCAGGGGAAATGTATCTGCCTGCTGCTAGCAAGTGGGTGACCGGCACCATCAGAAGAAAGCCCATCCATTGCTACCTCTACACCAATGCTCTGGTCGTCATCAGCATCGACAAGAAGGTAATAAATTACACAAACAGAATAGGGACTGTGTGTGTGTGTGTGTGTGTGTGTGTGTGTGTGTGTGTGTGTGTGTGTGTGTGTGTGTGTGTGTGTGTGTGTGTGTGTGTGTGTGTGTGTGTGGGTGGGTGGGTGGGTGGGTGGGCGGGCAGGCGGATGGGCACACTTGTGTGTGCATGCATGAACATGTGTGTGCAGTGTATGACCATGCATAGGCATGCATGTGTGCATGCAGGCTGGTGTGCTTACTTGCCTGTGTGTATGTGCATGTATTTGCGTGTGCATGGCATGTGTGTATGTGTGCTAAGCATGCATGCATGTGTGATGTTACTGTCAGTTTATTTACTCAGGCAGGACACATCAGATAATCTATGGACTTAGGCATACCTTGCAGTGCACAGACTTAAATAGAATATGCTGGCATATTTGGAATGTTTCAGTAGGGAATAGGCTGTCTCCATTGTTCCCTCCTTGTTGTTGGTCTTATGGTTGTAGCATTCTTTATTAGGGGCAGAACTTTCAACAGAGAAAAAAAACTTATTAACTGGTCTAAGATGTAATTATTTGATATAATTCTTCAGTGGCAGATCCAGGGGGGAGGGGGGGGGGGGGTCGACTGTCTCGAGTGAGGCCTTCTTTTCTCTAACTTCAATTTACTAATTAAAACTTAAATATTTCCCCACAGATTTCTGCTATTGATTCCACCATGGCTAATTGTGACAATTATTATCCTTGTCAAATTCTATTATCATTATCCTTGGCCACTTTATCTTTAACTGAAGCTTTAGCTCTCACAGACGCAGCCCAACTTATTTTCCAAAGGTGTTTTACACCTTTTTTAGCCAAAATTATCTTTCAGAAGTTTCAACTTTCAAGAGGTTTCCAGAGAACTCATTGGGAAATCAAAGTTTGAGCCTTTTTTCAAATCCACCCCAACCCCTCCTTCTGCTAAAGTAAGTGATTGTTCACCAGATGAGCTTGACTAAGTTAGTTTGTCAAAATAATGTGTAAATATATTAGATAACAAGTATTAGCTAGCTTAAAAGTTGTCTGTATGCCACCCACCCTCTCCTCCCCCCTCTCTCTCTCTCTCCCCTTGTAGCCTCCTGTTGGTTCCCAATGTTTAGGAGTGAACAAGATTCTGTGGTTGGGATGAATAGAATTGAGAGAGGTTGATGAGCACTGTACTAGAGGACCATTTACCTGCCAGGATTGGACTGTTCATTTTAATTGTTTTATTTCCCACAACTTATCATAAATCAATCATTTGATAAGCATTCCTAAGTGCTCAAAATTTCCTACCTTTTAATCTGAAGCTCTGTTGGTGGTTATGTGAAAGAGAGAAATGATACCAACTCTTGCTGCAGCCATGAAGAGGTTGCAAAGGAAAAGTGGTTCCTCAAATCAAGCTCTCACTTTCCCTGGAGTCTGAGTCTGATCCACACACACACACCCCCACTCCTTGTTCCTTCGTTTATTTGTGTTCTGTAAACAATTTATTCTCGAAGAAGAACTATTCTGATTTTACCACCAACACAACCACCTACTTACTCCAGAAAACCTAGAAGTATTATTATTTCACCAACTTAACACAAAATAATTTTTTTTTTAACATTTTTAATCCCCTCCAAATGAATTCCTTTGGTCCTTCAAGTTTTATTAAGCAACACAACCTGTTCCTCCAGTAAGACTTTTTCAATACAACTGATCCAAACCACAGCTCCAATACAGCATCTGATTAGTATACTTGAAATAATTTTTTGTTATTTACATGGAATAGATAAAGAGCTATTTATATATTTATTCTTTTGCACCAAAAAAAGTTAAACTTCAGGTGGAGTATCCAATGTCTCAAAAATTAAAAAAATTGCTAGCATATGTATGCATGAGACACAAATCTGTATACATGTACAGCTAGAAACAGTGTTTCTATGTTGAATAAAGCTTCTAATGGCTGAACCTATTTCGATGAAATTTGCAGACATTATCCTTGGGTCTGGGGATAGATAATACAGTAAATTGAAACACCAAAAGTGAACCCTGGTGGAGGGACAAAGAATTCAAATTTTCCATACAAAAAAGCCTGAAAATAGATAACGGAAAGGTGGGACTTAGCATTGGGTAAGCAGCTAGAAAGTGATTTATAGCTGTTGACGACCTGGTGAACTGGAATTTAAATTGAAGCAAGATAACTAAATTAAAAAATTAGCTGGCTGAATTTTCATTCCCCCATTATTCTTTAAAAGCAATTAATGCAATTGTCTAATTTTCCAGGGGAGATTTGGAGTGCCTCACAACTGCTGGCTTTGGATTAGGTGGTATGGGGAAATTCAATATATTTTTACCTAGGCAGAGCTGGGGAGCTCTGCTAGTTTAAAATATATGAAATATTTAAAAAAGAAGAAATATACACCTTTGTATTTGAGAAGCCACACCCACTGTTGGGAAGGAAAAAGAGGCCCCCTTTTTGAAATCCTAGATGTTCCCGTGAAATCATATACACTTCGACACAGACTTCAGTATCATGACAGGAAGTATAAATCTCATGCCATTAATATCTATTAGCATGTCAATAGCATGTGAATTAGCACGTCAATTAGCATGTCTATTAGCATTTCCATTAGCATGTCCATTAGCATGTCCATTAGCATGTCCATTAGCATGTCCATTAGCATGGGCACTTGACTGGATTCTTGAGCATTCTGTGTCAGCAGGTCGAGTCTAACAATGGCCAATCCCCGTGTGCATGCATGCACACTCATTGTAGGAGTTTAGCCTGACATTGCTTAGAGCTGGCTGTAGTGGTAGCATGCCACACTACATCTCAGCCAGTGGGAGGGTCAGTGATAAAGTGGGGTGTTTACTACCTACCTTAGGACACCCTGGGATCCCCCTCCCCTCCCCGCCCCCTCCCCCCTCCCCGCCCCCTCCCCGCCCCCTCCCACCAAAATTAAGGTGTCATGTTGGTTGTAACTCCAGCTATGAAGTATAGAGCATACAAACTAGTTATTGTCGGTTGGCTACTGAGAAATTACCAGAATTTATGTCAGAGCACTTAGTTTTCAAAATTTTCATTCCGATCATGCTCCAGACACCCCTAAGACATGCTCTCCATAAGAATACTAGGTGTCATTATACTTACCCCAACCAAGGAAAGCCCAAAAAAAATCCTTTATTCTACCCTGATGCAAACATTCACCCAGGCACGAATATACACACACCACACATGCACACACACACCACACACCACACACCACACACCACACACCACACACCACACACCACACACCACACACCACACACCACACACAGTGCCTCCAACCAAGAACTTGAAGTTTCAGTACAAATTTCCTGTGAATCTTACGGATTTTTTATTTTTATGATGCAATTTTTTTCTAAAATAGTCACATTTCAATTGACAGTGATGACATAATGAAAAATTACTTTAACAACATAACAATGAAAACAGTTATTTTCTAAGGTAGTAGAGATTCCTTTGACATGTGCAAGTCTTTGCTTTGAAAGTAATGACTTGTCAAACTTGTTTGTCTCACAATAGATTTAAGAAGAGACTATGAATTCTTCAATCTCCTGGTACACCTTATTTTTTTACTTCTTCCTATTGGAACCAAAGACAACACACATCTTGCTGTCAATACTTCCGGATCAGCAGTGTCTAAAGTTGAACTTAAGTGCTAGGAGCAGAAACACCAGATAGCAGTGAAAAGTGAAATTGAAATCTCTGATATTATTTTGACTACCACTACTATTTAATCTAATAGATTTAAGCTCAGTTGCACTTTTACAACAACTCTTTGGAGAAATTAGTGTCTCTAGTCAGACCCCTTACAATAAGTATAGGGTTTGGGAAAACTCATTACTCAAGTTGTTCTGCAGTCATCAAATTTCTTATGGCCTGCTTGGTGGTGACGGTTTATATTACCAAAATATGCAGGGAATTGCAAAGGATGAGTTAAAACAATCTTCTGAATAAAGTGACTTGCAGTGTGGTGGGGTCTGGCTTGCAGGACCGGAGAAATTCCCAGAATTTGGCCAAAGGTGGGCCAAGCCAGACAATTCATACAAAGTCCTTTGATTTTGAATGCCTTTGAAAACTGGGATATTTTCATTAAATTTCAGAAAAACGCATATGGTTGGAATCACTGACACACACGCTCACACTCACACACTTAATTAACATCATCCATTAACATAATATATTTGGAAAGAAATTAATTTTTAATATTATTGAGATATTAGAAGGAAGCACAGGCTGAACACTGCAGTCATGGGAAAGAAGCCACACAGACCTGGTGCACTAGGCCACAAGTATTTGAGGAATGAAGTGGGCGGTGAAGGAGGGGCAGGATAGGAAGAGAAAAAATAAATCTTTTACCAGAAGGAAATTCTTTGATTGTTTTGGTTAATTTGTATTTGCCTGTCGATATTTCTTCTCTTCAAAAGTGGGTGTTGAAGCAATAATTACAGCCACAACCGCCACCATTTTGGTACAAATGAAGCTTTAGAATTGTCATATCTTATTCCTTAGCTATACACACTGCTGTCAGTGGCTGTATGTCAGTTTTACAGGTCCTCACAAGAACATCTCTCTGGTCCCCTTCTCGCTCTGACTTTGTGTTCTCATTTCTCTTCATCCCTCTTTTGAGCTCCACTGTTCCCCTTAGCTCTTGCATCTTTCCCTTTCCAACTGTCCTTATCAATGTATTCTTTGTTTTCATGTCCAGACCAAGCATGCGTCCAGTCGCAGTCAAGTGTTCCCTCTGAGTGGCGCCACTGTGTACGAACATGTATCACGATCGGGAGAGGTCACACATGCCAAAGACAATGGTATGTCCAATAACATCCTGACCCAGGCAAGGCAGAGGAGAAGGTGGACCTGTCTAAGTGCATGATCATTTCAGAATTCTTTCATAGAGCAGTACTTTGTGAATATTCCACTGAAAAATCTAGAGAGCACACACACAGACAAACAGACACACACGCACAACATATGTCCTGATGATCAGGTTAAGGCAAAATTGGAATTGGTTTATGCACTGTTACAGGGTTACAACATATCAGTGTCATACTTTATTGAAGCAGGTTGAAAATAGTTAACAGTAGAAGCATAAAGGTAAATCAGATTCACGTAACACTGGCTTGAAGTAGATTGGCAAAATTGTCATTCAGGAAGTCATGCATGGAGGTAACTGTAGTCGGAGTATCTCTTGAGGACTGTGCACTCACAAACCAGTTGGTTGAGGTGGCTTTATTGGGATGATTGAGTTGTGACATACATTAGACATTTATTATGCTAGAAAGTCTTGAAGATAAATACATTATGGAGTGACTTGTGCAACATAAAACATGATTGCAGAAATAGAGATCAGAGCACTCAAGATCTACTCTCCTCAAGGTCCACGTAATGGCATTGTTATTATCTTCCTAACTCAAAGTACCAAGAGCCTCTGGCTGTCCAAGATGTCAGAGATGATCACCTTTTCCTCGGACCCTTCTTCTCCATTATTCTCCCCTCTCCCGACATCCCCACATCCTCGTCTCTCCTCCTCTGTCAACATGTCTGAGTCCAACACCTCCTCTTCTATATTCAACCTCAAGCATCGGAGGGCACACTCGAGAACAGTCCTGCGGGGGAGTGAGCACCATGCCCACCATGGCCACACCCACCACAGTGCGCCTGCCCGGTTTGAGGACACTAGTGCATCGAGCCTCAGAAGTTCTCCAATCTTGATGAGTGAGTCCTGTGTCTTCAGCTTTGACAAGAAAGCATCACCAGATATCAGGTATGTGTATTGATTGTGTATAGTGGCCACTGCTTAGTGCAGAGGTGATTCATGTGGTATGGAACATTAGTCTGACTAAATGATGAGTTGCCTTCGTGAGATTGTCACAAATTTATGACCAAAGAAAGTCTGTGGCTCTATTGTATTTCACTCTCTGTCTCATTTGTTTAGTTGGTAGCATTTGGCGCATTTTGTAGTCAAACCAACAACTTTAGACATATAATTATTGTTCCATTTGAAAGGTTGATATGATTTACAGCTAGTAATGGATGATGTGTGTTATCCAAAGTAGCTCAAGTTGTCCTTAATCTCCATTTGTTGTTCCCAGAATCATCATCCTGAACATGACCACACCCTTCTGTGGGGGAAATTTTTAATAAATATAAATCCTAGCTAGTATGCTCAATTGTTATGCAAAAGAAAATGATTCATAGCAATGTAAACATGAATTAGGAAAATATGGTTATTTTATTTTTGATGTTTATGTCTATACACGCTGATGATGGGTTGGTACAAGCATATCACAGTCTTTTTTGTATGGAAAGGGTTAGATTCTCTGTTGTCATTTTGAATCTTCAATATTTAATCGCTTTTTTAAAAATGTTACAATTTGTGGTGCAATATCCCAACTATAATGTAAAGCAAAGATGAATGCATGTGCTATTTTCACATTAACTTATTTAGGGAGTAGAAGGAGGCAAGGTTCAACTAGAATGGTGAATGTGTACTGTGGAGTATTTCTCCCTGTATTAGAACATCCCAGTTTTCAAATTTTAGCGAAGAGCCGAAAGTATTTAAGATTGTATGTATTTTCCAATGTTTACCATTCTACATGACATGAACTGCTCAACTATATACAGAACTAGTAGATGACTGGGAGGGAGGGAGGGAGTGGGGGGGAGGGAGGGAGGGAGGGGGAGGGAGGGAGGGAGGGAGGGAGGGAAGGGGGGACGGGGGTAGTGTGTAAAAATATAGAAGAAAAATATTGTTTTGGTACAGGGTCATCTAAATTATATTTTACATAGTACTGGTTACATTTTTCTTTCTTTTTCTTTTTCTTTTCTAATTTTGTTTGTTAATCATTTTCCATTTTTTTTTTTCAAATATGCTATTTATCAATAGCGGAAAAGCTACTTATCCTACAAAAAACATTATACTTAACCAAAGTAGTTTACTTTATACAGTTTTAGTGTTTTACCTTAAAAATAAATTCACATATAAAACACTTTCCTCCATTGTCATCTGCAAGATTGTCATCTGCGAGATTGTCATCTGCAAAATTGTCATTTGCAAGATTGTCTATACTAATCTTAAAAACATAATAAATGTGTCAACAATGTATTTGTCCTATGGAAGTTGGATTATAGTAATATTTCTCTCAGGGTCACAGGAAGTACCCAAACTTTTCCATTGGTATCCTTCTCTTCCTCCCCTCCTCACAAGTGTCCTTCTTGTTCATGTTTGTTAGCCAGACTGATATGCTGATATGTATATCTAGCTATGATGGAACAATGGCATTGATTACCTAAACAATAGGTACCAGAGACCTGCTGTAGCTTGGCTTGCAATAATCAAGCCACTGATTGTCCAGGAAACCGAACTATTATTGCAGAGTTAAGTTTTGTGTGCATACCAAGTTTAGGGTGTCTAGATGCATGGTTTTGAGTTTAATGTTCAAAAATATCTTTGCTGAATTTTTTTGCTCCCCACTGAGCCATTAAAGGAATAGTTGGCAGATTACCATTTTTATCTCCGTAAGTGCAAATTTTTCTGGCTATAAAAAGTTTCATCCTTAACCACATGATGGGGATTTCTTTTTCTGCAAGTCCTTTTTTTCATTTCTTGATGTTAAGTAGCAAAATTATAATGTTTGCTATTCAATCTTCCATCCATATAAAAAGAAATATGTATGTTCGTCCGTCATTCTGTAACGCTCAATGTGTTAGCAAATTGAAAGGGTACTTCATGAGGTCGCAGGTTGATGAAATTAGGCATGAGACAAGGTGTAGCAGCAAAGTGAATACCTGTTTAAATTCTGCTAAGGACAGTTTCAATGGAAATAATTCGTATTTTGGCCAGATTTTGCATCAGTGATAAACTCACTGCACCCACATAATTTCCAGTTTGTCAGGTCGTATACCCCCAGAGTTCCACCCTGGAGTTTTAACGTTGCCCAAGTTACTTCCCTGGTTAAGTTGTAATCATGCCAAATTTGAGGTCTCTATGTCCAAGGTTTTGGCAGTGCATAGGACACAAAGGTTGGTACATAATACAATTTTTGAGTATAGTGCAGGTGAATTTACAAGCTCTGGTGTGGTGAGCAAAGTGAGTCCACTGGCTAGTTAAAAAAAAGAAGAGCTATTGAGTTTTCTATCCTTTAGCTATTTCTCCAAAAAGTGATGAAATTAGTGGGATTTTTTGGGTTGGACTCTAACTTTTTGCTTGCCCCCCCCCCCCCCCCCAATCACCCACTCGTTTTGATTAATTTGCTTCCCCTTTCTTAACGAGATTTTTTATTATTATTATTTTTTTAATTTTCTGTGTTGGCATGAATGTGGCCCAACCGAATACATACCATCAAAAATATTTTTTGTCAAGTCCAGGTTGTTTGTAGTGCCGGCTATTAATAATCTGGCTTATTGATCAATCTGAATGATAATTTTGTTATATTTCCTCTTCTTCTTGTTATAGTATTTTTTCAGTTAATATGAGGTTGTTCAATTAAAATTGTAATAAGTATTCATCATTTTCATTTCCTCCCCACCCCCCCTGCTCCTCCCCTCCTCCTCCTCCCCCTTTCACTCCTTGCTGCCCCCACGTGCGGTGCGGTGCGTACATGTGCAGACCCAGGCTGGATTGTCTCCCCATAAATGCACTCTTCACTAACCTAATTTCTAACCCACTCAACCCTCACTACGCAGACATCTTTCTCTTAACCTACCGAATGTTTACCAATGCCCGTGAAGTGTTGGACGCCTTACTGGAGGCACATAGAAAAGAACTCAATGAGCGGATGAAGTCCAGTTCAGTGAGTACGCAGGATTTTTTTTACAAACTTTATTTATATATTTATTTTGCATTATGTAGAATGGATGTATATCGATAGAGAGTTTGAGGTTTTTCAACATAATTGGACTGTGGGTGAATCAGTATTATGTGGTGAGTGCTTCTTCTTGTTGATGATTCTTACCTCCCATGCTCCCTCTCTCTCTTTTTCATTCCATTTCTCCCAACAATGCCAAGTGTCATGCGTCAGGCATGTGACACATGCATATGAGCACCATCTCACGCTCACACGCATACCTGCAGTTTCATCATGCAACTTCTTCTAGTTTCACTGCTCGAGCAAATATTTTAAAATAAGGATCTTTGATCAATGAAACTGGCTGGATCAAAATAATAAAGCAATCCTGTGCTTCAAATTCTTGGAAGAAGAAAAATAGGGCTGAGGATATTCCAGTCCAGATGATGCTGGGCTAGAGGAACAACAGAAACTAGAAACCAGTCCAATTTACACAAGGAAATTTAGTGGTGCACTACAGTATATGGTTTAGCAAGATATGGCAACAAACTCACCATGCATATCCGTGGTTAGAGGTGATCCACAATTTTCATTGCACTTTCGTCAAGAAACATGTTTCCTGCGATCATCAAGGGAAAAGGATCTTGTTAGGCATGCTCAGTCTACTCAGCATAAAAAAACAAAACAAAAAAAGAGCCAAGCTATCAATACAAAGGGTATAAGTTTCAAACCTGCTTCAGATCCTCTTCAAGAAAAGGTAAACTAAATAATTAGTAAGATATTTAAAATATATGTCAGGTTATTATCCTTATAATTTAGATCACGAGAACAGAAGTTAAAATACCAACTTCCTAGTTATACACAACATACCTCTATCTGTCAGTGGTCATCGGACTCCCTTGCTTAGAAGTGCCTTTCCAGACAGTGCTATTACTTATGGACGCTCATGTGCTTGGACCAAATTGATTTGTGTCATTAATAATCTTTAGCACCACATTTTGAAACCAAGCTTGACAGTGCTGTGATAGCTGGTCCATACTCCATTTTAGTTGATGGATCAAATGATATACAGTATAATATACTGGTCTTGAAAAAATGATTCAAATTGAGGAATGTTCAAAACTGATCTTTTGAATATAAGTTTGACCAAAGGTAAATATTCCAAACAAAGTATATGCATTCACTTCACAAAAAGGAAAAGAAAAAATGAAGGAAAAAAAACAACTATATCTTCAATAGTAAATTTAAAATTACTGGGTGAAGGTATTGCACAGTTAAATTCAGCTGGTATGGGAGTTGATAATACATTCGTAATTATTGAATGAAGCCACTTTACTTGACAGGAGTGTTATAAATAGAATTATCAATATATTCCATGGGCTTATCAAAACAAAAGCAGTTATTAATGAGGCCAAGAGTGCTGCAATGGAATATAACTAGACACTTTCCACTAATTCATTAAGTAGATGTGCAGCTTTGTCTGATTACTAACAGTTTGTTTGAGATAGGACAAAGCTGCATACCCCAACAGCTGGAGTAAACATTAACTTAAGTTGATGGCACTATTCAACTATTCAATATTAAAAGATAACTTTTTTTTCTTCTCCCAGTCTCTTCCTTTAGCTGGAACACCTCATGACCTCTGCTGGAAGGCCATAGAAGTGTGGGAATCTGTGTAGCTATGAAGCACAGCTAGCTAGTTATATGGCTTAGCTAGCTAAGCTATATAGTTTAACTAGCTTGCTAGCTACCCTCTAATATAAAATTTGTTGTGCATCATAATCATGCTAATTTATTCTGAGTCCTAAAACGAAGCCACACTGAAAGGCATCAATTAGGTGGCATAATTTCTCATAAGCATGACTTTTAATTTATACAATTATTTGCAAACATGCACAATTGCACACACAAAATGGTTTCTTTATGCCTGTGATTATTCATTAGTTGCTTAGACCAGTGCTGGTTAGTTTGAGTTGCAGCTGGTGGGTTAGTGCAGCTGGTGGATTAGTGCAGCTGGTGGATTAGTGCAGCTGGTGGGTTAGTGCAGCTGGTGGGTTAGTGCAGCTGGTGGGTTAGTGCAGCTGGTGGATTAGTGCAGCTGGTGGATTAGTGCAGCTGGTGGGTTAGTGCAGCTGGTGGGTTAGTGCAGCTGGTGGGTTAGTGCAGCTGGTGGGTTAGTGCAGCTGGTGGGTTAGTGCAGCTGGTGGGTTAGTGCAGCTGGTGGGTTAGTGCAGCTGGTGGGTTAGTGCAGCTGGTGGGTTAGTGCAGCTGGTGGGTTAGTGCAGCTGGTGGGTTAGTGCAGCTGGTGGGTTAGTGCAGCTGGTGGGTTAGTGCAGCTGGTGGGTTAGTGCAGCTAGAGATAAAAGTTTAATTACTGCCTAGCTATATATTTAGCAATCTAGCTGCAATTTTCTCAGTATTTTTTTTTTTTTGTTAATTTTTTTAATTTCACTAGTGCACCTTTGGTCTCTGGAGGAATATAACAATAATCTGTATCTTAAAATAATTCTCAATTCATTCCCGTTTTTTTTTTTTTTTTTTTTTTTTTTTTTTTTTTTTTTTTTTTTTTTTGTATTTTTTTAAATTTAAAAAAATTTTATTTTTTTATTTAAAAAAATTTTTTTTATTTTTATTATTATTATTATTTTTGGTTGGTTGGTTGGTTGGTTGGTTGGTTGGTTGGTTGGTTGGTTGGTTGGTTGGTTGGTTGGTTGGTTGGTTGGTTGGTTGGTTGGTTGGTTGGTTGGTTGGTTGGTTGGTTGGTTGGTTGGTTGGTTGGTTGGTTGGTTGGTTGGTTGGTTGGTTGGTTGGTTGGTTGGTTGGTTGGTTGGTTGGTTGGTTGGTTGGTTGGTTGGTTGGTTGGTTGGTTGGTTGGTTGGTTGGTTGGTTGGTTGGTTGGTTGGTTGGTTGGTTGGTTGGTTGGTTGGTTGGTTGGTTGGTTGGTTGGTTGGTTGGTTGGTTGGTTGGTTGGTTGGTTGGTTGGTTGGTTGGTTGGTTGGTTGGTTGGTTGGTTGGTTGGTTGGTTGGTTGGTTGGTTGGTTGGTTGGTTGGTTGGTTGGTTGGTTGGTTGGTTGGTTGGTTGGTTGGTTGGTTGGTTGGTTGGTTGGTTGGTTGGTTGGTTGGTTGGTTGGTTGGTTGGTTGGTTGGTTGGTTGGTTGGTTGGTTGGTTGGTTGGTTGGTTGGTTGGTTGGTTGGTTGGTTGGTTGGTTGGTTGGTTGGTTGGTTGGTTGGTTGGTTGGTTGGTTGGTTGGTTGGTTGGTTGGTTGGTTGGTTGGTTGGTTGGTTGGTTGGTTGGTTGGTTGGTTGGTTGGTTGGTTGGTTGGTTGGTTGGTTGGTTGGTTGGTTGGTTGGTTGGTTGGTTGGTTGGTTGGTTGGTTGGTTGGTTGGTTGGTTGGTTGGTTGGTTGGTTGGTTGGTTGGTTGGTTGGTTGGTTGGTTGGTTGGTTGGTTGGTTGGTTGGTTGGTTGGTTGGTTGGTTGGTTGGTTGGTTGGTTGGTTGGTTGGTTGGTTGGTTGGTTGGTTGGTTGGTTGGTTGGTTGGTTGGTTGGTTGGTTGGTTGGTTGGTTGGTGGGGTTGGTTGGTTGGTTGGTTGGTGGGGTTGGGTTGGGTTGGGTTGTTGGTTGGTTGGTTGGTGGTTGTTGGTTGTTTGTTTCTTTGTTGTTTGTTTGGTTGTGTGGGTGTGTGTATGTGGTTTGTTTAGGTTTGATTCAATTCTGTTTGCTTTGGTTCAATTCTGTTTGCTTTGGTTTTCTTTTCTTTTGTTTTCTTTTGTTTTCTTTTGTTTTGTTTTTGTTTTTGTTTCTTCAGTAACTCCTCCCAGCTGATTGTCCTAAGGGGTTCAAATTTTCAGGGTTTGAAGGGGGTCACCCTGGGGTGGTCAAAAGGAAGTTCAGAGAAGATAGGAATAAAACCCTGCCTGTGGGGCTATTAAAATTTTTTGTGTTGTTGTGGTTGCAACTCTATGCCTGCTTAAACCACCCCCTTACTACAAACTGGTGTTTAAACACACATAGGTCAACAAAACTTTACCAAAACTACTGACTCTTTCTAATGGAAATCAATATAATGTGAATTAATGTTTTGGTCAAGTGTGAAGAAAAAATGAGAAAAATTAAACCCCTATTAATTAAGTGCAAATCTGAATAAATTCTTTCAGGTGGATTATATTAAATGTCTGTTGTCTCCATGCTAGAATTTCCTTGGGGGTGGTGCTCAATTTCATGCATGTAAGCCTCTGCATCAGGACTACTGTGAACCATGATGATGTAAACACACTCTAAGTGATGTCAATAAAACCATGCCCAAGTCCCTTTCCTTTTCCTGCCATTATTTTAATGAGCCCCATAGGTCCAAGGGTTCGGTATGTAGCAGGAAACAAAAAACCCAACAAAAATGTCAAATTATATTAAGATATTTTTGTTGCCTCTGTCTGTAGGATGCTTACTTTTCTAGTCATACAATAACCAATAATTTTGCATGTCTCACTCGTTTGTGAACAATCTCTCTCATTTTGGCACCTTATCACACATTTATTGATACCAAGGTTGGCATCTCTGCTTTCCATCATGTCATCCTCCTGACTTTTTCCACTTCCTCTTCTCCTTCATTCTACCCTCTCCATGTCCTCTGTCTTTCTACGTCATACTTCTCTTCTCTCTTCATCATTCCATTTATTTTAGCTTCCATATGGAGCACACCTCCTTCCTCCCCTAGCTTTCCCACACTCTCAAATATTCAAGAAAGCATATTTCTTATCCAGATAAGTTATTCTCCAAATTGTAATAATATGTTTTCATTTCTTGCAGCTGTGTTCTTCTAGTCTGTTCTAGTCTGCCCTTATTTATGTAATCTTCCCCCCCCTCCCCAACCCCCCTTCCTGCAGGACTTCCACCATGATGTGATGTTGAAACATGTTCTGATGCAGTATCTGAATAAGGTGAAGGATCACAAGTTTGTGCATGACAAGGAGGTGCAACTTGCTGATAACCTCCTCAAGTAAGTATAAGAACTTGCTCCCAAAAGGTGTTAACTATTGTAGTGTTCAACTACTAAATATTTAGAAGGCAATGAGTATGTTTCAAAAACATTTCATTTTACAAAAGACAGCATGACAAAAGAATATATGTGGAATATCATCTTATGATTCTATTTATAAATGTATTATGACATCATGTTGTAAGTCCACGCCCACCAGGTTAGGTGTGGCAAGTGAATGTAGGAAGTGTTGTAATAACCACTACACTCTCTTATTGTATACCATAATTAAATTTATAAATGTAGTATTTTTTTTTTTGCCAATGTATATATCTATCCTTTTTCTATTTCTGTGTAACCTTTTGGCCAGTGGCTAGCCAGAGGGGGGCAAAAAGGACATTTGCCCCCCCTCCCTTTTTTTTTTTTCAGGATTTAAAAATTTTTTTGTTTTATTTAAAAAAAAATTTTTTTTTGTAAAACTTATCCAAATATTTTACACTTAGTCATATTTAATAAATATTACAACTGGTAGAAAATTCACTGCTAACACAACTCTAATTTCTATTACATTTTGGAAATAGTTTTCAACCCTAGTAGCAGCCTGTCTATAGTTTGCAAAATAATTTAATGGCAATATTTCATCTGGCAAAATTATTCCTCACTTGTCCAGCTTAAATGATGATGAGTTTACTGGAATATCCAATACTTTTTGTAAACCCCTCAAAAGATCTTTCAAATTTTCCAACTGGAAGGGATCAATTAGAGAATAATAGCAAGGAAAATTTTGACTGCTATTAAAAAAAGAAAAAAAGAAAAAAAGAAAAAAAGAAGAAAAAAAAAATTATTGCTTATTTTGCTAAGTCACTTACAGTAGCAGCATATCCAATGCAACAGCTGTAAACCACTAATTGTGACTTTATAAAAAAGTAGATTGAATGAAAATTTAAATCAGGTAGAGTACTCACCCAGTCACCCACTGTAGTAGCTTCTCAGTAGCAAACATAGTTGTACATTGGTACCTAATTTCAGCTTTTTCACAGCCCCAATATCAACCCTGAAAGTTTGGTCAAGATCAATCCTTGAATGGCACACAGGGAGAATTAAAGTGATTTCACTGAACTAAACATACTTGGAATTTAGCCTGACCATTCTTCGCGCTTTCTTCCTTCTCTCATGTACTTGGATATGCAGGGCTGTCTGTCAGAGGGACCACATCCCACTTATCCGAAGGAGCAAGCTGAAGGTAATTTACTCAAATCACTAGTATTAGGTCAAATGGTTGTCCAATTGTCACTCCTCTCTCCTACATAGTGAGGTCACCTTTCTCTGTGTCTTGGCAATGCCCTTCCCTCTTGTTTTCTCACTATTTCTCCTCTTTTCTCGTGCCCAAACACTTGTTGTCTCTCTTCCTAATTCTCTATTTTATTTGAAATAATTTTCTTGATTCCAGATCCAATCCCCCACTGTAGTTGGTCCAGTTCCAGAAGGACTCATGGATATCACATCAGAAGCACTTGCTGATCAGCTAACTTGGATAGAGCATCAACTTTACTCCAGAATTAAGCCATAGTGAGTTTCTTACAAGCAGCAAATGATGACATCAACAAGGAGAGTGAAGTGTGAGCTAGTTGTTCCCTGTTGGGAAATACTGCCTTAGTTGTCCACTTATTGGTTATGCCATGTAACAATTTTCAATCCTCACTTTACTGTTGAAGTATTCTAAATTTTAACTGTTAAAAGTTTTGACAAGGAGAGCATTTTTTGAACTTTTCAAGTAGACGGCACAAATTGATCCACTCTTCGTAAAAGACCACACCCCATTTGAGATCAATAGCTAATGTTTTCTTAGGTCATCTGATAGCAGAAGTCAATGCAATAATGTAGTAGTGAGATGTAGTAAGAAATAGAAACCACAAGAATGAATCACAAC
Organism: Lycopodina hypogea; assembly: GCA_963969325.1. Taxonomy (NCBI): domain Eukaryota; kingdom Metazoa; phylum Porifera; class Demospongiae; order Poecilosclerida; family Cladorhizidae; genus Lycopodina; species Lycopodina hypogea. The sequence continues at coordinate 592,683 of OZ017791.1, read as the reverse complement.
AGTATCAGCAGCAGTGATGGCTATGTCAGAGTCAAGTATTGTACTATAGCAATGGCTAACATGATATTGAGCAGTGTAGGCAAGATAAAGTAATGGATAAACAATCATTTCATTCTACAGTGAGTTTCTGCAACAGAAATGGACAAAGAAGAATCGCCTGGAGTTGGCTCCCAACATCTGTCATGTGATCACAAGGTTTAATCAAATGACGGAGTGGGTATCTAAGGTGGTGCTCTCTCCGGAACATCCCCGTGATCGCTCGGTAAGGATCAGCAAGATGATTGTTGTGGCCCAGAGAACCCTGGACCTGCAAAACTTTGTCACAGTCTTCCAGATCACATCAGCTCTCTGCTCCCCTGCCATACAGAGACTGAAGAAGACGTGGGACTTCATGTCTCCATCGGTCAGTCCAAAATGCAGTGTATGTATTGTTGCCATGACAATATTTAGGATTTCATTTAGAAAATTATCAAAGAGAGTAGTACATCATGGTCAAAGATATAGCACAGTTTATTTCACACCATCATTTGCCAGGTAATGTACTACCTTGATGAAATTCTGTAGTTTACATTTACTCAGATTGATTGCAGTTTAATACAAATTTTATTATGAGAATGGAGGACTAGCATGATAACGTTATGTACAACCAGCCACACTTACTTATGGTATCAGTGAGCCACCAGCACCATAGAAAATGTATTAGCTTTTAAGACTGGCAATTCTATCAGCAGGTACTTCTACCTTGCAATAAGAATAGAGACCATAAATTTCCTGTGTGCTGACAGAAAATTCCTGAATATTTCAGCGTTGATTGTGGTGAAAAAGGATCATGGAAATGAATAAATGATTGGTTATAACATTGCCAGCTACTATTCAGGTAGTTCTTTTCAGTACTCATCGACAGGCTGCAGTAGTGGTGAGTGTCAGTCAACAGTTACCAGATGTAATTTGGCCTAAAAGTGGCTTCAAGCTCTTCTCACAACACTTTGTCATGCAGCACTTGTGGCGATTCAGAAATTCTTGGTGATGAGGTGCTGCCAGGTGTGTGTTTCTGGTAGCGCTGCAACTTTTAGGTCAACATCACATATGGCAACTGTTGACTGCCACTCACAGCTACTGCCACCTGTCAATGAGTTTGAGAACAAGTAGCAACAAGCACAATGGCAATATCACAACACTTTGTTCACATTCATGCTCCATTTTCTCCACAACCACCATTTGAATAGTCTAGAATTTACTATCAGCACAAAATAAATTTTTATGGAGACACTATTCCTGTAGTAAGGTAGAAGCATGAGTTATTTTTCAGTTGCAATTCCCAGGAATAGCATTGCTAGTCTTGAAAGCTAATTCATTTTCTATGGTGCTGGAGGTTCACTGATACAATGAATAGGTGTGGCAGATTGTACATGACATAATTATGCAAGTCTCATATTAATGTTAATAAAATAACTGACCATGTGATGGAGAAGATGTTTAGAGTTGATAGAGCATTCCTTCGTTAAGTTTTAGTCTCATTTTCATTAATTTAATCATTCCCTTTCCTGCTCATGCATTCACCGATCACGTTATCATCATTAGTAACGTAATTTCAATAACCCAATGTGATTTCTAAAGGGGTGAGGGTAAAATATTTCAAGAGGGTTTTCCACCTAATTACACTTATGGTGTTATGTTATTGTTCTCATATCGTAATACAACAGCTGATGGAGCAGTTTGAGGAGATGAGAAGACTGACCAGCATTGAGGGAGGCTCCAAGTGTTACAGAGAAAGACAGAATGAGTAAATCATATTATAATATTCTACATCAGATATTTTACTCTCTGTCCTAGATTTAATCCGAATTGATCTGGAACTGATGACTATATGGTTTGGAGGACTAGAACTGATAATTGTAGCTGGGCAATGGCTAGAATATTGATTATAGCTGGGGATTTGGTTGGGTTAGCTTTTACTCTTAAAATATGGTTAGATAGAAATACTTAAAGCTGCTACAAGTTTAATGAAACCTCCCAATGCAGCTCCCAGCCTCCATCTGTTCTTTACATTGGCCCGTACCTCAACCAGCTGGTCACCATTGAGGTGGGCATGTCAACCTTCATCAAGAATCCTCCAGAACACATCAACTTCTCCAAACTGACTAAGGTGGGTGAGGGGAGGGGAGGGATGTGTGGTCAGTGTTTGCACTTAGTGAGTACTTAGCTAGTATATATATATATATGCCTGCCTGCCTGCCTGCCTGCCTGCCTGCCTGCCTGCCTGCCTGCCTGCCTGCCTGCCTGCCTGCCTGCCTGCCTGCCTGCCTGCCTGCCTGCCTGCCTGCCTGCCTGCCTGCCTGCCTGCCTGCCTGCCTGCCTGCCTGCCTGCCTGCCTGCCTGCCTGCCTGCCTGCCTGCCTGCCTGCCTGCCTGCCTGCCTGCCTGCCTGCCTGCCTGCCTGCCTGCCTGCCTGCCTGCCTGCCTGCCTGCCTGCCTGCCTGCCTGTCTGCCTGCCTGTCTCTGTTTGTACCATCATTCCGGCCAAACCGGTAGGTGGATTTCTTTGAAACTCGGCAGTATTATAGGTATTGACCCAACTTAAAACATGGGTTAAAGTTTTCGCGAAATGGTTACCATGGTAATGAGAAAAACCCAAAAAGGGTAGGATTTTGACCTATATTGGTCGGCCAACGCCGGGTATATGCTGCTAGTTTATCATATTTATAGGAACATTTACTTGATGTAAATATTAGGGCCAGTCACAGTGACATGACTACATGTGCACCTGGGGGAGATAATGGTGTAGCAAAGAGAAATTAATGAATTATGGCAGTTTAATTATGAAAATATACTTCTTCAATATTGCCTGTGAATTATAGAATCTCCCATAAAAATATACCAGCCCCCCCCCCTTACCCCTAAAAACACAAGAAATTTGCCTACAGTGGATATTTTCCTTGGGTGGAAGTCAGTTTACCTTGTAGTCGAACTCAAATTGCAAACTTCAGCTTTGCATGTGTTCAGGGTGCAGTGTGCAGTGTAATGTGAACTGAATAGTAAAAGGAGAACAGTTTGGGCAAAACCATATCACTTGGTCCATGATACTTGCAGTTTCTCTATATACGAAGTGTGCCAACCTTCTTTAAATATATACGTTCAGGATTTATTGGAGTATATGTAGATGGAAAAATGTGATTAATTGTGTTGTAATCATTATCATAACTGTGTTGTATAACCCAGCTCCAAAACAAGTAGAGGAACAAATTGTTCAATGAGGTATTACATAATATATTATTAGTGTGTGTTTGTTTATCAAGTGTAAATGGTTGTAATAAAGGTTATTCTTTAGGAAGCTATAGTGCAGGGGGCGGGGCTATCCTGCTACTGATGTGGCACTGATGAAATTAACCCATGTGCACTGTAAATATATGATGATAGAAGGATAGAGATAGTGAAGTGCACCACACCTTAAAGTCTCATGTGGAGTTAGGTATAGCTAGAACAGAGGTCCCCTTGCAATGAAGTGAAGTTCCATTACTGCTCAAGCAGCAGCAGCAGCAGCAGCAGCAGCAGCAGCAGCAGCAGCAGCAGCAGCAAGGGATTTTGCTCTATTATTGGGTGACAATATATCTGTTCATTCAGAAGTAAGCCTGTGTATATCTATAGTGTTCATTTGATAAAATTATTATCATTATCTTCCTCTTTCTTGCTTCATAACTGCAGCTGGCTAAAGTGATTGAGGAAGTGGTCCGGTATCAGAACCATGCCTACTCCATTTCTCCTGATGGCTCTGTAAGTCATAATGTTAACTCCACGGATGTACTACTAAACTTGTTGGTTGAGGCGGTGAAATGAAATGTGGCAGGTAAAGTGAATGCTAATGCTTTATGGATATTACGCTGGCTCCTGGGTTGTGATGGATTGAATTCAAACACAATAAGTAGCATATTTGCAGTAGTAACTGTTAGGCGCTTGCTCCCTCCCACAAAAGCCGGCCTGTGCGAATCATCTCCTGCTACCTCATAATATCAGCCACCTACTTCCTAAACTAGAATAGAAATTATGGGTCTATCTAAGGTTGAATGTAATGGCAGCTCCTGGTCAACACAGCTACAAGCACGGATAGACACATGACATGCATCCACACATGCATCCACACATGCATCCACACATGCATCCACACATGCATCCACACATGCATCCACACATGCATCCACACATGCATCCACACATGCATCCACACATGCATCCACACATGCATCCACACTTGCATCCACACAACATGCAAACACACTGAATTAATGACTCAATCTAACTCAGTGTTGCAGAGGTGAGGGTGCCAGGTCCTGAAAGCCCAAAAAGACTAACTTAAAGTCTTACAAAGCCAAATTGAAATCAAATTTTTGCTCACCAAGAAGAAGCCAACTTTTTGGTCTTATTTCCCTCTGCTCTTATGCCAAGAGAAACCAAATATATCAATGAACATCATGTAAGAAATGATTAATATTGAGCACAGGAAGAGAAGAGAAAACTAACAGATTTCATGCAATATAATGGGTTGGTAGATATCATCAAATAGCAGTGAACCATTATAATTTACAGTTTTTTGAAATGTAAAAATCTTGGATTTGGCTTTTTTTTTTTAATTCGCAGATCTGGTTATGACAATGTGGTTGAAAATAAGGGAAATAAAAAATTTAGAAATTGTCAAATATTAGACAAATTACCTTGGCTACAAAATTAAAAAAATTATATAGCCAAACAGGTTTGACAATAGCCAGATGTTTGGAATATTACTATAAAATAACCAAATTAACCACTGTTATTTTCTCTGGTAATTTCACTTCCATGGAAAAAATCACGAACATTTTCTCGTCTTATTGATACAAAACCTTTACAAAATTAAAACCAGTAATTAACCCCATCTTAACCTGGAGTTGCCAAGTTGGAGAGTAGATGCCAAATTGTATCCAAATTGATATGACATTTTAGTTTGAAATTTTTAATGTTAATTTTTTTCCTCTCTCCTACAAGCCAAAAAGAGGACAAATTAATTTTGTTTCCTGATTGGAATTTCTGGATGCCAACTTTCCTCCAAGAAGCCAGTGTGGAACCAAATTAAGTTGACTTCCTGGACTTCGGTTTTTAAAGGGGGGGGCAACATGCAAAATATTGGAAAAATTTTTGTTGTTGATGAAATGAGTTCGTTGGTCACTCCGAAATCACATGAAAATTTTTAGAATTTTTAAAATACCATTCTTCATGACAAAAATAGACTTCGTTTTAATACAATTTACATCCTGTAAAATTGTCATCCTGTTGTGGGTGAAGTTTGGTTATGCCATTCATGATGTCTGAGTAGAATCCTTCCTGGTAAGTTGTATAATGAAGATGTGAATAAGTTTGTAACTGTTGGCTGCTCTAATCAACCTAGTGGCCAAATTAGCTTTTCAAATTCTAAAGAGAACCCCGCCCCCCTCCCCCTTCCCTTCCCTTCCTCCATAAGGAGTGTACAAGGCAGAGGGAAAGGACCAGAGCTAACTGGGGAGGCTACAGCTGACTTGTCACTCTGTAGTGAACATTTCACTGTCAATTGCTTTGAAGCTGATTCTGCTGTTTGCTAGCAGTTTTGGCATAAGCTAGAGATGGAGATTAGAGCCTGGTGCTCCTACTACTGTGTATAAAAGATCAGAAACAGCAACAAGGAGAAGACGAGCTATATTATCCCCTAGTGAAGAAGTTAAGAAAAAAGAATTGTGCAGTGGTTATACAAGATTTGAAAAAGGTTCTGCAATAAAGGGACATAATAGTAGATTCATGTACAAATAACTTTATCTGTTCTAATTTAGTGATATGTGATTATCGTCGATGTTATTACCCTATACATATTATTAAATAGACACAATGTAATACATTAATCCAATCTGTTCGAATAAGGATATTCAAATCCAGCATAAGATGAAGGGACTCTGCAATGAAGGCAAAAAAAGAAGCTGATTCATAATTAAGAAAATATTTATACAATGTCATTACAAGCGAAAAACCCGCCCTATGGGTGGTTTTTCGGCCCACCTTTAGTGGGCTGTAGTCACAAAAGTGTCTGCTTTGAAGAAATATGTTGTAGACTTTTAAAACAAAAGTGAACATATGATTAAGTCACAGTGTTTTGTATTTTGAAGTACCATTTTTGACATTTTTAGCCTAACATGTAAAGAGGAAGAGGTGTGGCAAGATGGGACCCACCCCGTGTTATTCACAGAGTCAAGTTGTGTCTGCATGCCTAAGTTGTAGCTCCATTCTTCTTTCTGGCATTTTTTTTTTTTTTTTTTTTTTTTTTTTTTTTTTTTTTTTTTTTTTTTTTTTTTTTTTTTTTTTTTTTTTTTTGAATACAGAAAGGGGTATGGCCGTATAGATATGCTTGTGACATGCCTGGGGTGACACTGATTCTATGTATATATGGGTTTGTTGGTCCAGCTCCATTTTTTTTTTCCTGGCAAAATACTTTTTTTTTGGAATACAAAAAGGGGTGTGGCCCGTTCCCCTGGTGACATCATGAGTGGTATAACCAAAATTCGACCAAAACAGAATGTCAATTTTCCAGGATGTAAATTGCAGTGAAACGAAGTCTATTTTTATCATGATAAATGTATTTAAAAGATTCAAAAATTTTATATGGTTTTTGAGTGCCCAAGAAACTTATTTCAGCCAATTTTTCTTGCTTTCTATATTCATCATGTCACCTTCCCTTCAAAGTCAAACAGTTTTCCAAGAAGCCTGATCTCTAGAATCGAGCTTCCCAGGAAAACAGATGGTAACCCTGCAGGAGCTCAGCCTCCCTTCAGTTGGTTGGCATTACTCCAATGGAGATGATAATATAACATGAGCAGTCAGGAACTAAGACCTGTGGCAAATATTTATGATAAATTTTATAATATATAGTAAAACATAGTGTTTTAGACCAGGCCAAATAATTGTTTAGAGCACTCAAGATGAGGTTAAAGTTGTAAGATTTAAAGCTCTTGGGTTACATACATTCAAGGCGTTTATTTGTAAGCACAAGGTTTCTACACAGTAAAATCCATTAGTTTTAACCACTTAGTTGTAACAACAAACTGGTTTTTCCATACAGTAAACAATTTGTCCAAAACCCACTTTTGATATAATAATTTTTTGTGGCTGTATCCTTCCCCCCCCTCCCCCCATTATTCCATGCATCCCTAGACCCGTGTGCCACAGGTAACAAGGAACAAAACTTTCAATGGTGAATCACCTAAATTCAATTACAAATATATCTCTTTGTGCATACATGCAATATGCATGTAGCTAATTAATTCAATGAATATTAAACCAACTTGCCCTTTCAGAAGGAATGATACTTTCACAGAAGTGTTCATTATTGTATCTTGTGTGTTGGATTAATGAGATTAGTATCAATAATCCCATCATATTAAATTAATAAACTTAACAAGTTTGTTACTACAGGAGCCTGTAGGGCAGGTTTTTTAATAATTTTATAGTAATACTTATACACTTTCTCAATAGGTTATGGGGAAGACCTTGGCATAATGTACCCAAAGAAAGAATAAAGTGGAATGCAAACATTTCGATGAAAAGTTTAGAAATATATGTAAACAATTGTAACAGATCCTGTCTAATATCTTCATTTTCCCATAGGAATAAGTTTGTGTCCCATTCCTTCTTAAGTACAGATGAGTATTTCATCTAAGCAAGCAAGGAATTGTGTTTACCAAGTGAATTTGGTGTCTGTCTGTCAGAAAAACTTGGTCAGCTATCTCCTCTGAGATGATTGGGTGGATTTGGCTAAAAATTGCTGGGGATACTTTGGAAGTGTGTTTGTGCATGGTATGATAAACCACCACAAATGTTAATTCATGTATATTTTGGAGCAGCTGCATTGAAAAGGTGGCACTGGTTAGGAATCAGTGTGGCATGCTCTGGCAGCTATGTGGCACCTCTAAAGCATTTCTAAGCGTGGGAAAAGCTAAAAGTTAGTAGCACAGCTGGGAGGGCCTGTACACATTTGCAATGGGGTAAAACATTTCAGGGGTATTTTGCTGCTTCTAGTGATCAAAATAGCCATTTAAAAACCAGTTTTTTAAATTGATGAATTTTGCACTTTTTTTGTGTGGAGGCTCCTGGATCCACTATGGCAGCTGTGTGGCAGCTGTGTGGCACCTCTGTGGCAGCTCTGTGCACAAAAAGGGGGAAAAGTTATAAAGTAAGTAGATAAACTGCTGAGAGCCCTGTACTCTTTTGCAATGAATTTCAAACATTTATGTGGAGTCAGTTTTCAGCTTCCACTGTTCAAAAAATAATTAAAAAAAAATATGTGACAAACGGCTACTGCATTCTTGAAAATAACTTTGAACAGAGCTCCTGATTTTCGAAGGACTCTTTCAGAGGAAGACAACTAATGTCTGTTTGAGCTGACTTGAGCCCCAGAAGTCAGCCTTAATTACTGAAGTGATGTAGTGCATTCTTCAGCCTATTAACTTGCCAAAAGAGGTTTAAGGTATGCTTCTGCCAAAAACACACACCCACAATAACCCATTATTGCAGTTGTGCCCCTGGAGGCTGTAGTTTTTCTTAAGTTTGCAAACTTGCAATTGTAAGGCATCCCAGCTTTTAAGGCTCTTAAGGCTTCCCTCTGGAACTTCTGAACTTCTTAACTGATAAGTAAGCTTGTGTTGTAGTCATTAATCATGCAAAACTCTGTTAGCTAATGCCAAGCTTGCATTTTTGTTGTTATTGCTGGTTGCTGTGGCTGGTTGTTGTTGTTTGCTGTGGCTGGTTGTTGTTTGCTGTGGCTGGTTGTTGTTTGCTGTGGCTGGTTGTTGTTTGCTGTGGCTGGTTGTTGTTAGTTGCTGTGGCTGGTTGTTTGCTGTGGTTGGTTGTTGTTAGTTGCTGTGGCTGGTTGTTGTTGTTTGCTGTTGTTGGTTGTTGCTGTGATAAGACAGAACAGTATATTTAATGGTGTTAAAATGTGCATTAAATAATATATGCAATACAGTAATGAGTGGGTAAGGACCCTCTTCCTCTGGAGGTCCATTGTGGAGTTGAGGAAGAGTCCAAACATAACCTTACCTCTGTTAGGAGCTATTTTGAAGAAGAAAAGCGGACTGGGAAGTCACTCATGAGAAATAGACCACTGGACAGAACAGCAACAGTAACTTCCAAGGCTACAATTAAATGAATCTACCAGATGATGAATGAAGACAAAGAAATACTTACTCCAACTAAATGATACATTAAATCAAGAATTACAATTAACCCTGATTCATTTGACAAAGAAGCTATATGACGGACTGTACACAGTTTTCATGTATCTTATATTTAGCTATTTACACATCATCGTCATTTATCCATTAATTTATATATCTTACAATTTAGCTACTTATACCTCATTGTCATTTGTCCATTAATTTATGTATCTCACGATTGATTTTTGCTACTGATTTCATTTCCTATGTATTCAACAAAAATTAAAAAAGAAGAAAAAAATTTTTTTTTTCCTCTGAATATTTAAAAAATTATATTCTTCATTTGTCTTACACAAGTTTATTCATTCATTGAAATGATGAAGAACACACAAAAGAAGTAGTGAGTATGCAGAAATAAGTACAGAAATAATATAAATTACTTAATAAGAGATTTGTATGTGACAAACTTGGCTATCTTTAACAGGCATGGTATGTCCCTGGAACAAATTGCAAAAAGCATGGCTATAGCCTTCCTTGCTCTTCTTGACTAACTTCTTGAAGTTGGACACTTCATCACTGCACTTGAAATGATTGACATGACATGAACAGACCTTTACTTTCAGCCACTTCAGCCTTGAGTGAGGGAGGGTTAGGAGGGAGAAGTTATTACGAGGTATAAGCTTACCTGGAGTTAGAGTCCAGCTGAAACAAGGAAGAATCAATTCTGTGCTTTTATGTATTTCACTCGAAGAACTTAAAGAATTCTGCGGTGGACATTAGCCTCCCCGGGATATTTTTGCGCTTGCATTCCCTATGGTCAATTAACACTGGGTAGAATGTTGTGTACTTGCTTACAGGACATACAGCTAACTTTTCCTAGGGATGGTTAACTTCTTCAGGAATAGCGCCAAGAGAACATCTGGAGCGTCATAAGTCGGTTTGTTGGTCCTTGAAATCGGGAAATCTGTTGAGCATTATTGGCCAAGTTATTAACGTTTCCCTGGGGCTCAACTCAGTGCAAACAGACTTGTCATCAAAACAGTCAAGTAGGGAAATATACACCAGGTGCTGTAGTGGGTGGGGGGGGGGGGGGGGGGGGGGGTGGCAGAGAAATTGGGTAGGCTGCTTTAAGAGCTTTGAGGGACTTACCTTCCAACCCTTCTCTAACTTTGACCAATTTGCCCAGATTGAAGGAAAGGCAAGCCCCACTGAAAGGCAAGCCCCACTGAAGGCTGAATCAGGAGATAGGCCTGAAACAACCTGAGGAAGCTGCAATCCAAGAACTTGACAAAAATGGATTAAAACAAGTGCTCTCATTCTAATGATGAATATTTATTGGTTTCAGTTCTTGACAGTCATGCAGGGAGATATATGGGATACTGGGTAGGAGAGAGAGAGAGAGAGAGAGAGGGGGGGGGGGTGGGTGGTGGAATTGGTGAGCAACTTTCATTTGTTATTGTTATTTATGTACAGGAAAGCTGCACATCTACTTAATTATTACCTTTCCATGCCATAGTTAGTATTTCATCCCAAGATTATAAGATTATAATTTGTAATCTTATGTCATAAATCTTGTACTCGGTACTGTAATTCATGATTGCTTGTAATAATAACCATCTCCCTACAGATAATAATCTTCATGGAAAACGAATTGGAAGGAAACAATTTTGATGAGGAGCAACGTTATTCACGATCAATGAAACTGGAGCCTCGAAAACAAAGCACTCCAAAGGGACTTCCCACCAAATCAAATTCCATAGATTCCAAAACTTCATAATAATTGATTAATTAAAAAATAGATTGAAAAAACATTAATGTTATTATATATTGTATCATTGTTGATTATTACTAAAATGTTGATGCTATATAATGAGATTGATATGGTTAGTGGTACAAATGTGAGAGTTTTGGAAATTGAATATTGTCCAGTTCAAAGTTGATCTTACCTGGAACCAATAAAAATTCCAAATTGATCCCCCCCCAAGAAAATAAATGGTTTCACCATTGTGTAATATGTTCATCCTGTTGCTAGCCAGGGTTCTATCTGTTTAATAGTAAACAAATCACGATACAGGTAATAATGCTAATAATATGTTCTTCTTTCTCTTGTCTTGTCCTTAAGACTTCTCTTATCTCGCTCCCTGACATCACCTTCCCCCTCTCCTGCGATGACGATGTAGTCTGCGTCATACACCATCTCCGATTCACTCACTGTCTCTGTTCCACTCACTGTATCTGATCCGTTCACCACTGCTGGTCCGTTCACCACCACCGGCCCCGTTCACCCCCAGTCTTGACAATGCATCTGCATTCCCATTGAGCTTTCCCTGCCTGTACCGGATCTTGAAACAAAACGGCTGCAAACTCAAACTCCACCAGTTAGCCTAGAGTTGTCTTTCCGCATGCGTTCCAACCACTCTAAAGCTCGATGATCAGTGACCACAACAAACTCCTGACCCAACAAATGCATCCTGAATGCCTGTACTCCTAATTTGACAGCTAAGCATTCCTTTTTTAATAGCACTATATTTCTCCTCTCTAGGCAGGAACTTTTTGCTGAAGTATGAAACTGGGTGCTCCTCCCCCTCTTTATCAACCTGCCCCAGCACAGCTCCCATTCCCCTGTCTGAAGCATCCATTTGCAGGACAAACTCTCGGGTGTAGTCTGGGCTTCTCAGGACTGGCTGGCTGCACATTGCCTCTTTCAAAGTCCTAAATGCCACCTCACATTGGTCACTCCACATCACCTTGTTAGATCTACTCTTTCTCGTGAGATCTGTTAAAGGGTCTGCCACAGCAGAATAGCTTGGTATAAATTTCCTGTAGTAGCCACTTAACCCTAGGAATATCCTAAGTTCCTTCTTCGTCAGTAGCCTACTAAACTGTCTTATGGCCTCCACTTTTGACTCCTCTGGCCTCACCATGCCGCCGCCTACTATGTGTCCCAGATACGTGCACAACCTCATACCCACCTGGCACTTGGATGGTTTGGTTGTAAGGTTAGCTTTCTCCAACCTCCAGCACATTCTCTACCTGGATTAGGTGTTCTTCCCATGTAGCACTAAACACAACTATATCATCCAGATATACCACAACATACTCCTCCATCCCCTTGACAACTCTGTCCATAAGACGTTGGAATGTGTCCGGGGCTCCATTTAACCCAAAGGGCATGATCTCAAACTGAAATAGACCATGAGGCGTGACAAAGGCTGTCTTTTCCTTAGCATTCTCTGCCATCGGTACCTGCCAGTATCCCCGTGCTAACTCCAGCATTGTTAGGTAAGTGGCTCCGCCCAACTTATCTATGAGCTCTTCAATGCGAGGCATGGGGTAGGCATCTAGTGCGGTCAGAGAGTTCAACCTTCGGAAGTCCACACACAACCTTGTTGTTCCATCCTTCTTCTTAACAAGGACAATCGGGCTCCCCAACTACTATTAGACTCCCCAACTACTATTAGACTCCCCAACTACTATTAGACTCCACAATAACACCATCTTCCAACATCCTACCCAGTTCCTCCTTTAACCACACCTTATGACACTGGGGAACCTGGTAAGGTGCAAGCCGAGTGGGCTTGGCTCCTCCCACATCCACATTGTGCTGTACCAACTCTATTTCCGGGTATCCCACTTATGACTTTCACATGTCTTCTCAGCACCTCTCTTACTTCCTTCATCTGCTTCACACTTAACTCTCCCCCCAAACATGGATTCTCGTCTTTCTCATCTCTCTCCCAAGTTGAAATTTCTGTTTCAGCCTCTTCTTCCTCCTTAACCCAAAGGTTTTGTGCCACTGGCTCCACCCACAGCCGAAGCATGTTAATATGGTATATCTTTAGACACTTCCTTCCCCTACATCAACTTCATAATTCACTTTTCCCTTTCGTGCAACCACACTATAAGGTCCCTGCCATTGAGCTTTTAATTTGCTCGTTGATGTTGGCAGAAGTACCAACACCTTGCTACCTACTTTTAACTCCCGCTCCCTCGCATCCTGATCATACCACTTCTTTTAATTATCATTTGCTTTCTTCATGTTTTCCCCAACTAGACCTACCATGGCCTCCAACCTTTCTCTCATTGTCAACACATAGGTTATAATATTCTCCCCATTCGATCTCTCACCTTCCCATGTTTCACACATGGCATCCAGCGGGCCCCTCACTTGTCTGCCATACACGAGCTCAAAGGGCGAGAACCCAGTGCTCACCTGTGGTACTTACCAATAGGCAAACAAGACGTATGGCAGTAGTCTGTGTCAATCCTTTCCTTCTTCCGTGGTCCACCTCAGCATCGCCTTGAGGGTCTGGTTGAAGCGTTCTACCAATCTATCAGTCTGTGGATGGTAAGGACTTGTTTGGATAGTCTTCATCCCAAGCATTCTGTACACTTCACCCATCAACCGACTCATGAAGTTGGTACCTTGATCTGTCAACACTTCCCTAGGTATCCCTAACCTAGAGAAGAAACCCACTAAAACTTACACCACATGCCTTGCTTCAACTGATCTCAATGGAATGGCCTCAGGGTACTGGGTGGCATAATCACAGACAACTAATATGAATCTGTGCCCGGCCCGACTCCTGGCTAGAGGTCCCACAATATCCATTGCGATCCTCTCAAATGGAGCATCAATAACTGGTAAGGTGATTAATGGCACTGGGCAAACTTTCCTGGTATTAGTTTTCTGACATTGGGCACAGGATCGACAGTACTCTGCCACATCTTTGGTAACATTAGGCCAAAAAAATCTCTGCCTAATCCTTTGTGCTGTCTTATTCCTTCCCAAATGCCCAGCTAATGGTACGGTATGAGCTACTCATAACACCATAGCTCTACACAACTTGAGTAATAACAATTGCTCCCTTGCCTTTCCCTCTTCCATAACTACTCAACCCTTGCGGTATAACAATCCACCATTCCAAAAATATTCTCCCTCCTTAGCCACTTCCCGATCCTTTACACCCTTCCTCACCTCCTCCAAGGTTGAATCTGTAAGCTGCTCCTGTCCCAGCTCCATTGCAGACAGTTCCAAATCATGTTCCAGTTCAGCTTCACTCCTGGCCCATGAATTCCTCCTTTTCTGAGATTTGGTTAGCTTGGTTCACTCTCTGCCCCCCTCAAACATTTCCTTGGAGAAGTTAGGTAGAGCCTGATCCAGCTCCCACGCGTCTACCAACTCATCCTGAGTTTCTCCCTCCGATATCACAGCCTGCTCCACCACGTTGGCCTTGGTTTTGTCCTCTGCATTAGACCCACTCTGACTCTCCACCTTCTCTTCCACACTGCTAGTCTCATCACATGTTTCAGCATACTGCCTACTCTGTCGACTTTGTGCTCTAGTCATGACCAGATACCCCTCTACACCGGCTTCATCGATGCCCAGCAGCTCTGCCAACTCTGGCACATCAGTTCCCAACAGAACTGCAACTGGTAAATGATCTGACACTCCAGCTCGTACCTTGAGTTTCCTTCCTGAGACCTTCAACTCTATTAGTGCCACTGGATACTTCCTCATATCTCCATGCACACACTTGAGTTCAACTGTCTCCTCTGTTATCCCTCCTTTCTGGACAAGGTCCTTCCACACAAGTGTCTGTCCACACCCCGTATCCAGAAGACCTGTTTCACAGCCACACCTGAAACCCTTCCCTTATGACAGAACCCATGTCCAATATTGCCTCCACAATACAACAGCTTTGCTGGGCATCTTAATGCAAAATGTCCCGCCTGTCCACAGCTATAACACCTTATGTTCTTAGCTGTTTGCTCCGTCTTAAGCTTCATTGGAGTAACTTTCTCCTGCACCTTTGGACACCTGTCCCTTAAGTGCCCGGCTTCTCCACACTTAAAACATTTCCTGGTGACACCTTCACTTGCATTCCTTCCACTGGTCATCCCTCCCAAACTACCGAATCCACGACTTTTCCCACTGTATGTACCCTTGCGAGCCTCCACATACTCATCTGCATATGTGCCAGCTTCCACTGCTGACCTTGGCTTTTTCTCCTTCAGCCATATCCTGAGGTGTGGTGGCAAGGTTTCCAAGAACTGCTCCACCACTATCAACTCTTTGATCTCTTCCATTGTCTCACACTTCACAAGCCACTTGCCAGCTAACTCCCCTAACCTCATCACAAGATCAAAGTTAGTCTCATCCTTCCCTCTAGCTGCTGCATGGAATCTCTGCCTATATGCCTCAATATTCACCCCATAGCGTTTGAGAATAGCTGATTTTACTTCACTGTAAACATCAGCTAAGTAAGTCTGAATGGTGGCATAAGCTTACTGAGCTTTGCCAGTCAACAGTGGTGCTAGGATGTAAGGCAACGACCTTCAGAAATCTCACTAGCTGCCACGGCCCTTTCAAATGTAACTAGATAGGCCTCAATGTCATCATTTTGGTCAAACTTTTGTAGCTTGGGCACTGCTGTTGGAACCCCCCTAGGTATCCCTGCACTCACTATTGATATCAGTTCTTCTCTTCTTTCATCTGCCTGTTGCTGCATAAATGCCATTAGTTGTTCCCATCCAGGACCACTGCTTCCTCCCATTGCCATTTCCTCCTGCTCTGTGGTATTGGTTGTTGTTTAAGATGGGTTTCACCAGACAACCTGAGCCCACAACTAAATCCAACCAGACTTGGGTAACCCCAAACAACTACAACAACTATACTAATAATATGGCATTACTTGGAGAGAAAGTCTTTTCTCTCACACACACTCAATGCATAGCACCCTCAAATAGCAAGAACAAATCTTAGCTTTCCAAGAAGACTCTAAAATCACAGTTCACAATTACTCAAATCTGGTACTCTGTGTGTGCTATGTTCTGTTCAGCCAATCAGCTTCTTCCCAGACTTTTGGCACACACAACATACATAATTGAACAACACAAAAACACAATCCATTTATTAACTATCACAAACCACATATCTGTTTAACAGTAAACAAATCACAATACAGGTAATAATGCTAATAATATGTTCTCCTTTCTCTTGTCTTGTTCTTAAGATTTCTCAGCTTGCTCCCTGACAATTATTGTTGTTGATTAGTAATTTAATTTTTTTTTTTGGATACTGTGCATGCTCGCTCAGAATTATAAGTCACATGTTTTGTCAATCTTGAGCTTGTGCAACTTGTTGGTTATAAAAGTTATGTTTTAATCCTTAATGAGAACCTAAATAGAGATATGACAAATTGGCAGAGGAGGTCTGGGATTAAGATGGCATCAATCCTTGCAGGAGTTGAGAAATTTTATATATAAAGATTGTGGTGGGATTATTTTAAGCAACTGGACCATTTTTTGGTAGCCAATACAATGTAGGTTGATGGGGATAAATAAGAGAGTTTTCTTGTCTGTAGTAAGACCAAAGCCTTACAGAATGTTAACTAGCTTGCTATCACCAGAGAATACAGGAGAGAAAAGCTATCATCAGCTGGTGGAGCTTTTGAAAAATCAGTGATCCAAGGCAATCAGAGGTCATGCAAAGGTTCAAGTTCCATACCCCTGTGAAGAAAGCAGCCAGATAGGGTGTCTACTATGTAGGGGAGCTACGCTTGCTTGTTTTTTTTTGGGGGGGGGGGTGCAATTTTGGTACAACTTGGAAGTTATGCTATGTGATTGCCTAGTTTTGTGTTATAAACAATGAAGGGATTCAAAACCAATAATTGGCAGACTGACTGACTCAACCTATGCCAAAGCGTTGGATATTGCAAGAAATCTGGGAGCTGCACAAAATGTGCAGGACCTCAGATCTGTAACAGTTGCTAAGTAGCTAACAGTATAGCCAGAGTAATAACATTTAATAATTTATGACTTGACAAAACAAGCAGACTCAATCATCACAGCTACTACAATATATATCAAGCATACAGAAAGTATCTTTAATCACTATAGCCTACATAGTATATATACATATTGTCATGCCACATTTCCCCTTTAAAGTCTGGGAGGAGTTTATAAAGTTTGTCACCATATCATGATTCTTGTTGTCGATGGATTGACAGTCAATTCACTTGTTTTCCCTGGTAGGCTGATCGAATGTTTTTCCATTTCATGTGAGGGAGGAATAATGATGAGATGGTTATGATTCCTCTACAAATATCCAGCTGGTGTTTTGACAACGTAGGATGTTGGTGTGTTGGCTGGAGTACTAACTCTTCTCTGAAGACCCTCAGTTTCAGATTGGATCCAAACTCACATGTCATCAGGAATGTCAGGGAAATAACGAACTCTGTGTTTCCAATCATATTTTCTCTTGTTTTTCTTTGAAGGCACTATTCTTCTAGGAGAAGTCGGGGATCTATATCCATGTAGGTGCAAGCGAAATATTTATCTGAGGCTCAGATGACCTGATTTGTCTTCCCATGAAAAGTTCAGCTCGACTCAGGCCACATCATGGCATGGGGGTGGATCTATAGCTCAGTAAAACCATGAAATGATCTGTTGACTTCTTTAGGATACTCTTGACTGCCTGCACAGTTCTCTCAGCTTGGCCATTGCTTTGGGGATAGAAGGGACCACTTGTCACCATGTCTGGAAAACACTGCTTTAAGTGTAGTTATTACACTTATGAGGTTGTGGATGTTAATTTTGTCACTTCTGGGAAGGGTGAAAAATAGACCACTGTAATCAGGCAATGTATTTCCTTGATCTTCAAAAATATCTGTTCCTACTATTTGCCAAGGGTAGTCTGGTAAGTCAGTTGCCATGGGCAGTTCTTTCTTCTGTTTAGCTTACTTGGCACATATTGTGCATTGCTTTACTATCTGAGTTATGTTGTGTGTGACTCCTGGCTACTATACTGAAGTTTGGTCTTGATAGCCATTGTGCTTTGCAATATTTGATGATAGAAGAGCATTCAAAGTCCTTTTTTTTTGTTTAGCTTGCCAGTAAATGCCCAGTCTTTCTGAACTGGCAGGTAAAAAAGGGATGACTATTTCTCGCATATATAACCCAGTAAGCTTCAAAAGAGGTGATTTATTTTCTTCATCATTGATGGATGCTCTGGAATGAGTATCAGCAGCATAGAGGAATTTTCCTGGGACATGGGTAGTAGTCTAGCCATAGCCTGAATGATCCATTCGTAGCTGAAACCGAAGAACTTGAGGAGAAAGTGTTTCAAAACACTTGGAGTTTAGAAGAGGACCAAAGGCTTATGATCTGAATCTATGGTGAATGGATTTCTGAGGATGTAATCTGAAAACCTTTAACAAGACCAGGCTACTGACAAGGCTTCCTTTTCAATTTGAGCATAGTGTCTTCAGTTTAACTCAGAGCCCTTGATACATAAGCCCCTGGATTCCAGTTCCCACTCTGTTCCTGTATGAGGACTGCACCTATGCCATATGATGATGCATCAGCCGAAATCTTTGTTTTAAATTTTGGCTTGTACAAGGTAAGTATTGTAGGTTTAATGAGTTCCTCCTTTAGTTGCAAGAAGACTTCTTCTTGTGCACATACCCATATCCTAGCTTTTTTGGTGCTTATCAGCTCTGCATGGTGGTTGTCCAATCTCTGCAATTTTACTAGAAAACTTGCCAAGTTGGTTCACTATTCCTATAAACCTACGTAGCTCAAAAGTTTATTGATTGCTGATGTTTTGGATGGATCAGCTCAAACACCCTCTGAATCAATAAAATGTTCCAAAAACTTGATAGATTTCTCTGAATTCACATTTTTTTTGAGTTTAAGGTTAGGCCAAAGTTTTGTTGTTGGTTTAGAGTAGCAAATGTCTGACATTGTGTTGGACTAGATTTTTTCCAAAATTAAGGTATGATCAATGAAACACTGTACCTCTGTTAAAACATCCAAAATAAGGTTCATCCTCATTTGAAATACCTCTGGTTCACTTAAAATTCCAAAGTGTAATTTGTGGAAAAAGGAAAGAGATACCAATGGAAGCAGACATTGGAGCAGGGGTGTCAATTATTCCTCTACCATTATAGAACATGCATTTTCATGACTTACCTTTACAGAGTTCTGACTTACAACTGAAGACCTACACCAAAGAAACATTATCTGTCCTAAGTCAGCGTGGTAATAAAGTAGAGAAACTTACCATTACTGTAGTCAGTGGAGAGGGTCCTAGTTTGCATGACAGGGATTGTTTGAAGTATCTAACTCTAGAGTGGGCTCAGATATCCATGGTTCAGAACTCAACACAGCTTGAAGACTTGAAGAAGGAATATTCTGATTTATTTTAAAATGGGTTTGGAACAATGAAAAATTTCGTAGCTACTTTACATTTAAAGATTCTTTTCAACCAAGATTTTTCGACCACAGAGAGTCCTTTTGCTATTCGAGATGCCGTTGGGCATGAACTTAATAGGCTTGAAGCTGCAAAATATCATTAAAAAAAGTAACCACTTTGAATGGCTGCACCTATAGTCTCTGTGTCAAAGAAACATGGCAAAATGTGAATCTGTGGAAACTATAAAGTAAACATTAGATGACTGCTAATCCAGTTTTCAAATTAGATGGTCATCCAATACCTAAAATTGAAGAATTTATTTTTTCATTCCTAAAGGAGCAAAGTCATTCATGACTTGATCTTAAGCCCTGTCCACACAACAAACAGGTTTGTATTTCTCTCCAGCAACACCCAGTTCCAAACCTTTTGTTGTGTGTCCACACTACCATAGTGCTGAACCAGCTCTACATCACATGTGTGGGCTGAGTAATTAGCTGGGCTGATTAATTGGTATTCCTCTACCTAGTATAGAAAAAGGGGTATTTATTTTCTTGTCATAGCACAAATGAAGGATAGAGAGGGGGAGAGAGCTGTTAGTAGCTGAAGTCCTAATAGTGAACATCAGCAATGAACACACAGGTATGTTCAATGAATCTGAGGCGCTTGAAGCCTGCCTTTCTGAAGGCTTTATGTGAAATTGGTAACTGTTGGGATGAAACATATTGTAATGTGGATGCGCGGTACCTGTTCCAGACAAACTCTTCATTATTAATGTTTTCACCTGAAATTTGAAGCCATAGATCTAACATATATACTTGCCTTATGAAGATCACGATAGGGGATAATATAGAAGATCAATTTGTTGTCTTCAGGTGGATTGGTAGGATAGTGATAATTGGGAATATGGCTATTACTCCCTGAGGACATTCCAAAAACCTGACAATATATTAACCTTTGGCTTTTTCCCTCCACCCCTAGAAGATACATTTTCACATAAAGAATCACTTATTCATAATTGATATTGTCCCCTATAACACAGGATCACCAAGTTAGCAGGAAACCAATAGATATGATGTTGTAACAGGACCCCTCACCAAAATCCAACCTCACAGATATGAATACAAAAGTGGGAATAATGATAGTATTGTCATGAATGACATTGAGATCTGTCATACTCCGGCCATGATGGATGTAATCAAATTGTCGGACACTTTTTTGTTTGGACTCAGAAACGGAAAACAGAAAAACAACATGCCGAAACAATGAATCAACTGAGAATAAACAAAACTGATTACAGAAATAGACAACTCTGTCTTTTCTCCCCCCACCCTCCTCCCTGCTCCAAATAGGGATAAAAATGGTACACACAGGGATGTGGCCATATAGGCATACTCATGACATTCCACTGGTGTCATGGATTCCAACATGCTTACACAAGACAGTGCTCAGTCATATTCTATGAACTCGACCACCATCATTACCAGATATTTCTTACTTTTACTCATAACTCGGCTAGAGACATATCCCCTCCGCATACTCTAAAATCAAGGTAAAATATGCTAAATCAGCCAAAAATAATTAGCATTAATTATTGAACCAACCTAATAAAGCCAACAGAAATAGTTAGAAAACTGTTTGTTCCTGTTCTTGAAGTTGTTCACTTGAGTTATCCTTTACCTGTCCACTCATCCAAAGCAGGCCAGAAAAACAACTTTTAATTCTCCAATACAAATATCAATTTCATGTAGTTGATAAATCCATGCCTAGCCTACTTTAGGGCTACAAGAGGTGGAGGATTGCCTACACTTCTCTTGGAGGATATGTTTTGATTGCTTCCAATGTTTAATTTTTTCTTTTTAGTTCCCTATGTTTAGTTATAAGTGTTCACGTGGTTTTGCTTGATGGTTTGTGAAGAGGGAGGAATATATTTGGTGCAAAGCAGTGGGCCATTGCTAGCATTATTATCATCTGGCTTCAGCTGGACGCATGCTTCCCAGACATCATTAAATGTTTGCAATAACTACATTAATTTTATTAAAGGTCACGCCCCTACACACACACACACACACACACACACACACACACACATTTTATTTTTGGTGTCTCAATGTATTGAAGCACACACTTGGTAATACTGATACACGGAGTTAGTACTCCTTGCTTCCACGGAATATAGTAATATAGTTTTTTTAGTGAACGTGGTTGCTCTTTGCTCTAGAAGGATTTATTGCCTAGTGAGTTAACACTCATTCTTTTACTGCTTACCACACATTTAGGTTCTTTACCCTTTTTAGAATTATTAGTTAAGAAAAGACTATCAAACCATGGAACCAGATGCTACATTCAAGGGTTAGCTTTTTTTTCTTCATTATCTGACATTGTTACTTTAGTGTCTAATTAAAGTGTTTCTTCTTCTTGCTTGTTTTAGTCGGTGATGGTGGAACTGGGAAAAAACCGCTAGTGAAGCGCTATTTGATAGGTGAATTTGAAAAGAAATTCATCGGTGAGTAACAGCTGATTTCAGCATTTTTCTGAATATTGACCTTGTGTAGGTGCAGCTATAGTTTTAACAAATAATATTACTGTGTACAATGTTTGCCTGTTGTTCTTTCTTATTTTTTGAATTCACACCTCTTAGATTTTTTTAAATTTTTTAAATTTACTTGAATCCAGCATTATTTGAAGTCACTCAAACTGTCTGATACACTGTGTCATATTTCTGTCCCTTACAGCCATCCTAGGAGTTGAAGTGCATTCAATGGACTTTTATACTAACAAGGGACAAATAAGATTCAATGTTTGGGACACTGCTGGGCAAGAGAAGATTGGTAGCCTTCTTGATGGCTACTACATTCAAGGGCAGTGTGCCATCATCATGGTTAATGTCACAGCCAGGTCAACTTATATAAACATTCCGAATTGGCAATGTAATCTTGTCCGCATGTGCAAGAACATTCCAATTGTCTTGCATGGAAATAAAATTGACATAAAGGATAAGAAAGTTAAAGCCAAGACTATTGGTTCCGACAGAAATAATAGTATGAAGGTGAGATTATTTTACACAACTCTTTTCTCTGTGGAGATTTTGATGTATATATATGAAAGTACTTTATGCTGGTGTGTGTCTCCTTACCTGTGCTACCATTGGCATCTAATAATTTATATTTATCCCCTTATTGTGTGTGTTGCAGTATTACGATATAAGTGCAAAAAGCATGAGCAATTATGAAAAACCCTTCTTGTGGCTTGCATGAAAGTTGGCGAGCGACCCAAATTTGGAATTCATTGATATGTCTGCCCTTCAACCCCCTGAAGTTTATATGGACCCAGAGCTTGTGAAGCAATATGAAGAAGTACTTGAATTTGCTGCTCAAACTGCTCTAATCTAATAGTGTTTCATAATTTTTTGTGCATATGCATTTCCGTTGTTAGCTTAAGATTATGGATATCTTTTACTTTAATTCCATGATATTTGACAATATTTGTCACCATGAAACTTATGAATATTCATAATGGAGAGTTCTTTACTGGCTTTCAGTGCCAAGATTATTGTTTGGAAATAAAAATGGTTATTAGCTCTGAGGTATAGTAAGGAAGGGAAGCAGTTAATTTCTATTTTTAACTGACACACACATACATCTATTTGCATGAATACTCACCTACAGAGCACACACAACTGGCATGAAACAAATTGAGTCACTCAAAGAACACTCATTAATGAACAACTAGGAATGCGCATGAACTGATGTGCATACTCACTAATATGAACATGCACATGTATCAGCACATTTAAATTAACATATAAACCGATGCACATACACACACAAATACACACTCTTACAAAGATAAAACCTCATCCACATATATACATATACGTACCCCGCATGAATAAATGTACATATACACACAAGTAATGGAATTTGCCCCCTTCCATGAGCTAATTACTAGGCACAATTCCACCCGACACCTGGATTTCTTTCCACCAAGCTCAGTTTCTCATTCAGAGCAAACTAGCTTCCCTCATCAACTGAGATGTAATATATAATTCTCTAACTTTAGAAACAATACAGATATATAGATATACAGATAATAACACTATTGACCAACAACTATACAGGTCACTCAAACACTTCAACTGAATAAAAATACACAATCACTCAACTGACTAAAAATGCAATGTTTCTGTCCTTTTATAATTTATGAGCAATCTCCCTTATGATGTCACAATGTTTCCTTGCTAATTATCTGTGTTTTGATATGTTGTTGTTTCTCTGACATTCCCCCATTCTTAGATCGTTAGACAGCCCATTGGCATTGGCAGTCCCAGCCCTGTGTGACACCGTAAATTAATAAGGCTGAAGTGCTAGAGCCCATCTGGCCACTCTTCCATGCGAATCTTTTATGCTCGCAAGGTTGGTAAGGGGATTGTGATCGGTCTTCACCTGAAATTTTTTTACACTGTAAATGCATTCTAAAATGTTTGATACCTTGCATAATCGCTTATGCTTCCCACTCTATTGCTGAGTACCATTGTTCTCTTGTTAAGAGTTTCTTTGAACCACAAGTGATAGGATGCTTCTCACCATTCTCGCTCTTTTGACTGAGCACATATCCTAACCCAGTGGCTGAGGCATCCATTTGAAGGATAAACTTTGTTGCCCAATCCGGGGTGATCAATACAGGTTTTTGAAATAAGCACTTCCTTCAGTGAGTTAAAGGCACACTCACATGCCTCAGTCCACTTGACTACATTTTCCTTGTTTTTCTTTGTTAGTTCAGTCAAAGGGCAAGCTAGGGTGGAATAGGAGGGGATACACCATTCATAATATCCACATAGTCCCAAGAACGCCCGTACTTGCTTCTTCGTTTGAGGTCTTTCATATTCTTTCACTGTTGATACTTTGCAATGCATGGGTTTTACTTCTCCACCACCCACTATGTGGCCGAGATAGGTACATGTGTTCACAGCAAAGTTGCATTTTCCCTTTAATTGTGAGTCTTGATTGTTGTAGTTGATTAAATACCATGGTTAAATGTTTTACATGCTCTTCCCATGTATCACTACGGATCAAAATATCATCTAGGTAGGCAGTGGCAAACCCATGAATACCTTGTAAAATATGGTCCATCAACCGCTGGAAGGTTGAGAGTGCTGACATTAATCCAAATGGCATGGTAACGAATTAATACTTTCTGTATGGAGTAATAAAAGCCGTTTTCTATTTACTATCATTTTGCATTGGAACCTGGTGATATCCTTTGGTAAGATCTAGGGTGGTGATGTATTTTGCCTTTCCAATGTCATTTATCAAGTCTTCAATATGGGGAACAGGGTATGGGTCACCTAGGGTTACTGCATTAAGTTTCTGATAGTCCACACACAGATGAGTAGTTCCACCTTTTTAGGTACCAGTACAATGGGTGTTGCCCAGGGACTCTTTGAAGGTTCAATGATACATTGTTTCAATAATTCTGAATTTCTTCTCTTAGGAACACTTGTGCTGTGTGTGCCAGTCGATAAGGTGGTAATTTAATTGGGGGTGAATCCCCAGTACGAATGTCATGATGCACCAGACACGTCCTTCCAGGTATGTCCTGAATGATATCCTTGTAGTCTTCCTTCAAACGTGTGAGTTGAGTGTTTTGCATGAGAAAGAGTGTATTTGACTTCGTTTGTTTATTCATATTGAATAGGTCATCTACTTCCTGATCTTCGGCCAGGAAAACTGCAGGAGCTGGTGAGGTCCCAGATTTCATTGCATTTATGTGGAATGTTTTGAAATGCTTCCCACTAGTTCCTGTGTCTACCTGGTAAGTAACCTCAGTGATTTTCTTTGTAATTATGAAGGGACCCTGCCACTCATTAAGCAATTTGTTCTTTTAGTTGGTCTAAACACTAAGACAAAATCACCCACTTCAAACTTCCTTATTAACACTTTTCTATCATGGTAATGTTTTTGAATTTTCTTTTCTCTCTCTTTATTTTGTTGGGCAATATCTCTGACATCTTCCATATTCCCTTTCATCAATCATTTGTATTCAGTTACATCCACTTCACTCTTTATTTCCTTTCCCTTCCAGAATCTCACTAACTCATCTAGTGGCATCCTCATTTCTCTACCAAAAAGGAGTTGGTAAGGGGAAAAACCAGTTGTGGCATGCATCGTCCCACGATATGCCCACAACACAAAAGCTAAACATTTGTCCGACCAACTCAACCTTAGTATTCTGTGTGAGCTTCCTTAATAATCTTTTTTAGGGTTGAATTAAAATGCTCCACCATGCCATCCATTTCCGGATGGTATGGGGAGGTTCTTATCTGATGCACCCCTGTGGTTTGGCCAGACTGCTTGACCACTTTAGAAATGAAGTTAGTTCCATTGTCTGTCAACAATTCCTGGGGTATTCCAACCCTTGCACCCAAATCAATTAGGCAGTTTACTACAGAGTCGGCTGTACAATATTAGTAGCATAGTCCATTGTCATCTAAATGTATTTATTCCCATCTTTTGTTATTGCCAAAAATATCCATCGCTATGCATTGGAATGGTTTGGCAATTATGGGTAAGGTGTAATGGGGCTCTGGTAACCACAGCTGGCTTTGCTTTCTGCCACACAGGATAAAACTTACAAAGTTCTTTAATATCCAATGCAATGCCAGGAAAATTTATTCTTCTGTGTACTGCCTCCAATGCCCTCTCCAGCCCGAAGAGTCCAACTATCACTGAGTTGTGGGCCAACTGTAAAACTTTCACATAAGCCACTTTGGGAACTACAATCAGATCCTTCCCCTGAACATGATAGGGCTTTCTCATCAGGATCTTATCCTTCCAGAAATAAGGGTTGTTCTGCTGGGCCACCTTTACTCGAATCTTTTCCAGGGAGGAGTTTGTCAACTGTTCTTCTTTCAACCGATTCACTGAGATAGTGTCAAAAATGTTCTGTTCACCTGTCAATGCACTTGTAGAACCCAGTACTAGTTCTGGCTCCGCCACGCTCTCTTGTGGTGGTTCATGACCAGGGTCATTTTCTTTGTCTAAATCATCCACATTTTCTTCCTTGGTCGAAAGAGGAGTCCTGAGTTTGTTGTTGGAAGATGGATTTGGCTTCCTTGGACTAACTCCCTCTTCTGCTGCTCCATCTTCAGGGCAACCTTCAGCCTCACATCCACTGCCACTGGGCACCAGGGTGTGTATGATTGGTTTGTCCAATGCTTGTTGGGTGGAACTTTCCTCCTCTTGTTGAGCTCGTACCCTCTCTTGCCCCCTTGTCATCACCAAAACAAACTCAGTGGTGGTGGATGTAGGTGGAATAACATCACTCTTTACTGTGATGGATTCGGTCTCCCAGGTTTCTGCCTTCATGGTCTCGCTGAGATATCTTCGAAAGTGGGGTACATCATGGCCTAGTATCACATCTGTTTTGATGTGCATTGATACCTTTACTGCCATTTCCACCTCTTTACCCCCTTTCACTTTCAGCACTACCCTGGCAACTGGAAACTCAGTGCTGTGGGCACTTGCTGTAATATATGTAATTTTCCATGGCAAGTAGTCAGATTGCTGAATACACCTTGTATGCACCATGGATTTGGTGCACCCTGTGTCCAGCAGAGCTATCACAAGTATACCATTTACTTTTACTTGCTTAGTCCAAGCAGGTAAGCTCTCATATTTTCCCTTGACCATAGAGCAATTCACCCCCTCCATTTTGTCTCTGCAATCTCTTCTCATATGTCCCAATTTCCCACATCTAAAACATTTGACTTGCTTGTCGTTATCCCTATGTGGTGGAGGGTTGCTCTATCTTCTTTTCCTGCATTCAGGTGTCCTGTTTCTAGTTGGTGTGGTCTGTGGAGGTACTTTGTAAGATCCTAGGTCAGTTTACCTTGCTGGGTCCCCATCCTTTCTTGAATTTCCCTGGTACCTAGCCACTGCCTCAGAGAGCTCTTTGAATGTACTTGGTTTTAAGTTCCTCATCTGCCCCTGCAGCCAGGGAGGTAATTTTTTAAGGGCTAGCTCATGGAGCACAGTCTTTAGCAGATTCCTGTTGGAGGTCTCAATCCATTGATTGAAATCCTGTTTGAAGCTCCTGAACCAAGCTTCAGTGTTACTGTAGTTAAAATGAGTTTAAAAGATTCTTTTCCTGTATGTCTCAGATGAAATATGATGTATTCTTAATAATGTTGTTTTTACCACCTCATAGTCTATTTGCTCTGAAGCTGCCAGCGATGCCACTGCCACCAGACCCTGCCCAGACAGTGCACTTCTCAAGTACACACACCGTTGGGCTGGAGGCCATTCTTCAGATGTTGCTGTGGCTTCAAACATTTGGAGGTAAGTCCCCATATCATCTACTCCCTCCACAAATTTTTGTAAGGTGAGTCTTGGTGCTGGTGGTTGAATGGATGCTACTCCTACAGCTGCTGGTGCTCAAGCTTCAGCAATCATCTGCATCCAATGCTCCTGTTGAAGTCTATCTTCATCCCTCCTTTTCTATTCTCTCTCTGTTCTTTTATCTTCAGCTTTCAGCCATATCATCATGAATGTGTTGATAGGGTCTGCTTCAGCCACCTCAAGGTCAGTTAGATTGACTAAACTTCTCAGTCTTCTCCTTCCCTCCGATATTTTTGAATAGCAGAACAAACTTAAGCGAAGTGAAAAGAAGAAAAAAATAAAACTTGAAAAAAAACAACAACAACAAAAAAATTTATTAGTGGCACCAAAAACCACTAAAATTATGCAAACACAAACATGCAGTGTAAAAATGATATCTCATGTTGAATGCTCACTTTATACTCAATGAATACAATATTGTAATGTGCTTTTGATTTAATTGCAAATCTACATAAGGAGTGATGTTAAATCAACAACCAATTCAAGGTTTGGGTGTGACCTGATTGATATGTATTTTGACGAGCAAGGAAGTCAGAATATAGCAGACAAAGTGTTGAAGGAATGCCACTTTGTTACTAACACAAGGTTGTAGATAAAAGAGTGTCAGATAGCAAGGATGCGGAACCCTGTAGTCAGAATGGAATAGAGCCCAGAGAAGCAATAGATACAGTAGAGAAAACGTCAAACCTATGGGCCAAAAAAAGAACAGGACGGAGTAGGATGGCCATGGTGATGTCTGCTTTGGCTCACATGGAAGAGTTAAAGATGCAACTGTAAAGTGACAGCTCACAGTGAAGATGGAACAATATTACTTTGAATTTAATGCAGCATGTATTAACACGACTTAGAATGTAGTTGATTGTCAGTCGGTCGGTCGGTCGGTCGGTCGGTCGGTCGGTCGGTCGGTCGGTCGGTCGGTCGGTCGGTCGGTCGGTCGGTCGGTCGGTCGGTCGGTCGGTCGGTCGGTCGGTCGGTCGGTCGGTCGGTCGGTCGGTCGGTCGGTCGGTCGGTCGGTCGGTCGGTCGGTCGGTCGGCAGTCGGTCTGTCCCTGAGATCTCCCATCTGTATATGAGGACTGGAATCCATCCTCCACATTTATATATGAACTCTAAAATCTCTCTACCCAACCTTTTCACCCAATACTTGGGTTCTTCTCCCTCTACTCCTCCTTCCCTAAACTAAGTCCCTGGAATCTCCTTCCCCCCCAAACACTGGCCCTGAAATATCTATTCCCCCTCTAGACATGTGTTCTAGAATCTCCCATCCCTGCCCCTCCACACATTGGCCCTGGACCCCCTACATATGGACCCTGAAATCTTCCTCTACTCCTGCAACTGAGCCATTTAATCTCCCATCCCCTATCCCCCAACACATGGGTCCTAGAATCATCCCCAATTACAAATGTGCTCAGGGATATCACCCCCTCCCCAATCCCACCAGCTTACTCAGTGGTCCTGGGATGTCACACCCTACACATGGGCCCAGAGATCTCCCTGCCCTAGCCCATCTTCCAACCCTCTAGACATGAGCCCTGGAATCCCCATCTCCCTTTACACATGAACCCAAATATCTAAATATCACAACCCCCACTAATACATGAACTGTTGTATCGCTCTACACCCCCTCCCCTAAACATGGTCCCTGGAATCTCCCACCCCCCTAAACATGGGCCCTGAAATCTCTATTCCCCCTCTAGACATGGGTTCTAGAATCTCTCATCACCACCCCCTGGACACACAAGGGCCCTGGATTCTCCCTACCCCCCATACATATGGACCATGGAATCTTCCTCTATTCCTACAACCAAGCACTTTAATCACCCATCACCTACCACCCCAACAAATGGGTCCTAGAATCATCCTCAACTACTCATATGCATAGGGATATCTCCCTCCCCCTTCCACCACTTACCTATTGGTCCTGGGATGTCAGCCTCTCCGTGGCCTCCTCTACAAGTATCCACTAACAACTGTGAAACTAATGACTTCATACCGCTCTCAGCGACCCCAACGTCTGAGGCAGCATGCATCCTTCTCAGGACGGGCAGACCCATCTGCCGAAAGCCTCGCCATCATATAGCTCAACATCGAAGGCCTTACCACCGCCAAGCTTGACATCCTGGAACAGCTTGCCACAAACAACAAGGCAACCGTCATGCTTTTGCAGGAGACTCATAAGGAGAATAACACCATCCTGAAACTCCATGGGTACACATTAGCTGGCTAAACCAACAGCAGGCACCATGGCCTAGCAACCTTCATCAGAGGCGACATACCCTGGTCACCAGCTGGTCAGTGTGCCTCCGATGCCATGGTGGAGTGGACTGCCACAAAAGTACAGGAGACAACTCTTGTGAATGTCTACAAACCACCACCGAACAAACTACAACCAGGCTCGCTGCCGGACGCCCCAGCTCCAGCTGTGTATGCCGGCAACTTCAACTGCTGGAACACTGACTGAGGCTACAAGACCACCAAACCAGATGGCGCATACCTGGCAGACTGGGCATCCACAGCAGATGCTGCACTTCTGTTCAACCCAAAGGAGCCCCACTCGTTCATCTCTGGGCGCTGGAACACTGAAACCAACCCAGACCTGGCCTTCGCCAAAGTCATTGGGCAAGAGCCACTCCCAGTATGGCACATCCTGGACAGGTTCCCTTACTCCCAACATTGCCTGTCACTGATCACAACACCATCACTTGTCCAGTCGATGGAAGGGGAAACCTGTCCAGAGGTGGAACTTTCGCAAGGCTAACTGGTCAGAATTCGTGAACAGCACCAACACCGCAGCCAAATCCCTGCCAGTGCCTTCTGCATCCAACATCAACGATTCCTATGTGGCCTACTGCACGATGTTGACCAACACTGCCAAGAAACACATCCCGCGGGGAGTCCGAAAGAACTACGTTCCCTGCTGGGACAAAGAGTGCGAGGAACTCCTGCATGCCCACAACGAGGCCAAAACCAACGCCGAGAGGGCCAGAGCTACCACAGAACTCATGACACGGCTCAACACCAAACGGAGAGAGAGGTGGACTGAGACAGTTGAATCGATCAACTTCACCCACTCCTGCCGACAAGCATGGCAGACCATCAATAAGCTGATCGGCCAGACAACAAAACCAAAATCGTGTCCCATCACTGCTGACTCCATCACAGCGCAGCTTATCAGCAACAGGAGGTTCCTCAATGCCGACAAGAAGTTCACCAGGAAGACAATCGGTGAAGTGAATGACCTACGTAGGGCGCCCAGTGTCGAAGCCAACCTCTCGGGAGAGTTCACCAAGGATGAGATGAAATTGGCTATCAAACACCTGAAGCCAAACAAAGCAGCCGGGATCGAAAATATCTGCCCGGAGTTCATTCTGCACCAGGGTAGTAAGGCCACAGAGTGGCTTCGATCATTCTGCTCCTTCTGCTTTCTCACGTCAAAGCTCCCAAAGATATGGCGGCGAGCCAAGGTCATCACTCTCCCGAAGCCCAACAAGCTGCTGAAGGACCCAAAGAGATACCGCCCCATCGCCCTACTCTGCGTATCATACAAGATTTTGCAACGTCTCCTCCATGCGTGCCTCGAACCGGTGATCGACCCAAAACTACCGAAAGAGCAAGCAGGCTTCCGCCGTGGGAAGTCCACCGTAGACCAGGTAACCCTCCTCACCCAAGACATCGAGGATTCTTTCCAACAAGGTGAGAAGGTGGGCATCATTCTCCTCAATCTCACTGTGGCATACGATACCGTCTGGTTCCGCGGACTCCATCTCAAGCTCCTGCAGATGATCCCGGACCGGCACATGGTGGGCTTCATTATGGAGATATTAACCAACTGCAGCTTCACTCTTCACACCAGTGACAGCCAACATAGCAGGCTTCGACGTCTAAAGAAAGGTGTCCCCGAAGGCTCCGTACTCGCCCCAATGTTGTTTAACATCTATTTCCACGACCTCCCAGATATGCTGTCCAAGAAATATGGATATGTTGATGACCTCGCCATCCTTCTGTCCAACAAGAATTGGGAAACCATCGAATTGGGGCTAACGGCTGATATGAACATCCTGTCACACTACCTGACAAATTGGCATCTGAAGCTCTCCGTGGCCAAGACCATGTCCTCCGCATTCCACCTAAAGAACCGAGAGGCAAGCCACGAGCTCAACATCACAGTTGACAACAAAATACTCCAGTTTCAAGCCGCCCCGATGTACCTCGTGGTCAAACTTGACTGCACGCTGACATTCCGTCAACACCTGGAAACCTTGTCTGCCAAGACATCAGCCCGTATCGTCCTAATATGTCGCTTATCTGGTACTACTTGGGGTGCCTTGACCAGGACTCTGCACACCTCCACCCTGGTGCTGGTCTTTTCCGCAGCTGGGTACTGCTCCCCAGTCTGGTGCAGGAGCTTCCACATTAAAAAGCTGGACACGACGCTCAACACTGCCTTACGGACAGTCTCAGGTTGCCTGCACACCACTCCGGTCAACCAACTCCCGATTCCTGCTGGCATCACACCACCAATGCTGCACCATGAAGCAGCTGCCCTTGCTCTGTCCCGAAAAGCCACCAATGACAAGGACCACCTTCTCCATAAGACTGTCACAGAGATCCTGCCACATGCCTGCCTGAAGTCACAATGCCCATTTGCGGAGCATGCCCACCAGCTCCTGCATTCAGCACCCAATGAAATCTCCAAACGACTCTGGCTCAAGTGCTGCTGGATGGAGGAATGGCAGGCAGCTGATCAATCCAGGCTGCATAGATTTGTGGAGGAGCCGAAAGAGCTACCGGGCATAGACCTTCCGTGCCAGCAGTGGACAATGCTCAACCGTCTCAGGACAGGTGTCGGCCGCTTCGCCGCAACCATGAAAGGATGGGGACTCAGGGACTGGGCTGCCTGTGACTGCAGTCACCCAGAACAGACAGTTGACCACATCACTAAGTCATGTACAAAACATTGACCACTCAATGGTGAAGCCGGTTTAGCTCCCCTCGACAATAAAATGCTGGCATGGCTTTCCTCAACCGAGCTTGTGATATGACAATGGAAAGCGATAGCAAACAAAAGAAAAAGAAGACACCCTACACATTGGCCTAGAAATCTCCCATCCTCCAACCCTGTAGACATAAACTGTGAAATCCCCATCTCCTTTTACACATGAACCCTACAATCTTTCCATCACAACCCCACTAACACATGGGCTCTTTTATCTCTCTACACCCCCTCCCCCTAAACATGGTACTTGGAAACTCCCACCTCCCCTACACATAGGCCCTGGAATATCTCCCCTCCCCTCTCCCACACACACATGGGCTCTGGGATATCTACGCCCCTGCAAATGAGCCATCGTATCTCCCACCTCTCCACTCCCCACTTTCAACAAGGTCCCTTCCCAACACATGGGTTTTGGATTTTTTCCAACCACCAACTATACATGTACCCTATTATATTCACCTATTCCTACAATGTGACTCTATAATTACTCATTCCCTCCCCAGTACCCCCACAAACCATATGGTCCCTGGAATATCCCCCTACTACTCACGTGCACAGTGTTATCCACCTGCCACCCTTCCACCCACTTCCCCCCACTTATCCATTGGCCCAGGTATATCCCCACCTCCTACACTTAGGCCCTGAGATATGTCATATTAGAATCTCCCAATATATAACCCCTGGAATCCAACCAGCCCCTCCTGTATATGGACCCTTGAATCTCTCCACAACACTATCTAAATATGGACCCAAGCATCTGCCCTCCACATTAATGTGGTCCCTGGAGTCTCCCACCCACCTACTTATGGGCCCTGAAATCTCTGTTCCTTCTCCAGACGTGAGTGCTAGAAACTCCAATCCCCCTGCCAAAACATTGATCCTAGAGTCTTAACCTCACCCCTACACATGTGCCCTGGAATCCAGTCCCACCTACACATCGGACCAGATTTTCCTAATCTCCCTCCCTATACTTTGGTCCTGGGATCTCTTCCAACCACCTACCCTACTCATAGGCACTGGGATCTCCCCACACTCCTTAATCATGGGATATGGGATCTCTACCTTGCCCTACTAAATTTGGGCCCTGGGATCTCTCCACCCCCCTGCATATAGGCAGTGGTATCCCCCAATTTCAACTTACACGTAGGTCTTTCAATCTGCAACACCCTTAACCCTACACATGGGTTTTAGGAACTCTAACCCCATCGTATACATGGACCATGGAATCTCTCTACCCCTGACTTAATCATTAATCCATGAATCTGCCCCCCCCCCCCCCCCCAACCCCATTACTTATGGGCACTGGAATATCCATCCCTCCCAAGAAATGGGCACAGGAATTTTACATCCCTCCCAACACATAGGCCCTGGAATTTTCCCAATCACCCCTATACATGGTCCCCGGAATTAACCTGTACTTCTACAACATGACCCTACAATCTCCTACCCATCCCCCTCGCCACATCACTTGGGCCCTGGTATATTCCCCACCCTACCTAAATATGGACCCATGAATCTGTCCACCCCCATACAATTTGACTCTGGAATATTCCCATGCCTCCTACACATGTGCCCTGGAATCTTCACCCCACACTTTATTAATAGGCCTTGGAATCTCCTATCCTCCCCACCCCTCAACACTTGGGCACCAAGATCTCATCCACATTCCAACCCTCCTATACATGAGCCCTGCAATCCCTCCTATACATGAGCCCTGGAATTCCCCACCCTCTTTACAGATGAACCCAAAAATCTCTCCACCCCCCCCCCCCCCCAACACATGGGCTCTTTTATCCCACTACCTCCCCCACCTACACATGGACCTTGGAATTTCCAACACCCTACATATGGGCCATGGATTCTCTATTCCCCCTCTAGATATGGGTATTTGAATTTCCCACCCCCACCTCCCCTTAACACATGGGACCTGGAGTCTCAACCCAATCCCTACACATATGCCATAGAATCTACTCCCCTGTGCACATGTCATCGGAATCTTCCCACCCACCCTTCTACAAATGGGACATTGGAGCCCCTCCCCATTCACATAAGCCTAGGAATATCCAAACCCCACCTACACATGAGCCATGGAATTTCTCCACCCCCACCCCCTACACATGGGTCATGGAATTTCTCCACCCACCCCCCCCCTTATATATGGGCTATGGGATCTTTCCCTCCTTACACATGGGTCATGAAATCTTACACCCCCATCCCTTAAAATTGGTCCTCAGGACCTCCCTTCCTCCCTCCTATACATGAAGACTAGGATCTTCCACCACCCTGTCCTAAATATGGGTCCTGGAGTCATACCCAACTTCCCTAACATGGGCCCTAGGAACTCTCCCAAACTCCCTCCACACACCTGCAACATGGTATATAGAAGAGCTGAAGATTTGATGGAAACCTCATTGTGCTTTATATAACAGTATATAATGTTAAATATATAAGTTTTTGTTGCACCTTATACTCTATGATAAGTTACCAAATAAACCAAAATGATATTAGAGCTGCAAGCTATTTCAGCACTTTTATAAATTCCTATCCAATAACTTATACTGCTCCCACTAGCCCTAGCCCTAGCCCCATAACTTGGTAAAATTAAAAAAAATGTATTAAAGAGTGGGAATGGAACGGTATCCACGGTGGAATAATAGCTGACAGGTAGATTTCAACAAATGTCAGAGGAACATTCACAGCAGAACAATTTATTTCGAAATTATTTTGGAAGCAATTAAAAAGTGAATTCATTTTTCATTTTTACTAAACTGCAACTCATATTATTAGGTAAAATTTTTCCTTTGTAATTATTGTAGTTTCTTGCTAAATGACACACTCTACCACCCCCTCTTTTATGGCAAGGGCTACACAGCTATATTTAGCCTATAACATTTTATTCTTGTAGAAATTGAACACCTGCTAGCCTTGCCTTTTGATTTAGGCATAAAAAATGTTTGTATGTCAGGCTGGTGGGGTTAGGGGGGGGGGGGGGGGGAAGGGTGGGGTGTGTTAGTTTATTACTGAGCAGCTGAATTTAGGCTATGGGGTGCTCTTTTTTTATATTGGGAGGGGTGATGTGTGTGGGGGTCCTGTCTTTGCTAGTGTAGGCAGTGGAAATATCATCTCTGTGTAGCTGCTTGTGAAGGTAGGGGGATCTGTGGTTGTGTTAGCAGTGGAGAGGCAGACTCTGTTTAGCTCCAAGTGAAGTGAGGGGTGAGGTTTGGGGGGGGGGGGGGGAGTAGGATGGCAGTCTCTTGGGGTGTAACCAGTGGGGAGTTTGTTTCTGTGTAGCTCCTTGTAGGATGTGAGGTGGGTTAAATCCCTGTTGTGTTGATAGTGGAGTAATCATCTATATGTAGCACCTGGTTCAGTGTGGAGGGCGTCTCAGGTTATGTTAGCAATGGAGAGGTAGTCTCATGTAGCACCTTGTGATGGTTGGGGGGGGTTGCCTTTGGTTGTGTCTGCAGTGGAGTGGTCATCTCTATGTAACTCCTTTTGATGGGTGAGGTGTGGGGGGGTGGGGTGGGGGGAGGGGGGAGAGGGGATCTCTTGCAATGTTGCCAGTGCTTAGGCCATCTTTATGTACCACATTGGCAGGTGTGAAATGTGTGTGTGAAGGGTCTTTGGTTGTGTCTGCAGTGGAGTGGTCATCTCTGTGTAACTCCTTGTGATGGGTGAGGTGTGTGTAGGGGGGGGGGGGGGTGGGTGTCTCTTGTAATGTTGCCAGTGCAGAGGCCATCTTTATGTACCACCTTGACAGGTGTGAAGTGTGTGTATGTGAAGGGTCTCTGATTGTGTCTGCAGTGGCTGGCTGTCTATGTATAGGACCTTATCAGTGGTGAAGTGTGTGTGTATGTGTGTGTGAGTGGGTGGGGGGAGGGGTCTTAGGTTGTGTTGCAAGTGGATAGGTTTTCTCTATGTAGCTCCTAGTGATGGGTGAAGTGTGTGTTTGGTGGGGTGGGTGGGTCTTAGATTGAGTTGCCTGTGGAGAGGTTTTCTCTATGTAGCTCCTAGTGATGGGTGATGTTTGTGTGTGTGTGTGTGTGTGTGTGTGTGTGTGTGTGTGTGTGTGTGTGTGTGTGTGTGTGTGTGTGTGTGTGTGTGTGTGTGTGTGTGTGTGTGTGTGTGTGTGTGTGTGTGTGTGTGTGTGTGTGTGTGTGTGTGTGTGTGTGTGTGTGTGTGTGTGTGTGTGTGTGTGTGTGTGTGTGTGTGTGTTTGTGTGTGTGTGTGTGGAGGGGGGGGGGTGGCCTCTAGTAGTGTTTTCACTGGAGAGGTGATCTTTGTGTAGCTCCTTGAGAGGGGTGAGGTGTGTGGGGGAGGAGTCACTGGTTGTGTCAGCATTGGAGGGCTGTCCTTTTATAGCTTCTTGTCAAGGATTAAATCTGTGTTTAGGGGTGGGGGGGGGTGTTTACTGGTTGTATTGGCAAAAATGTTGGTATGCTAGACAGGGGTGGGTGGGTGTGATGTATTAGTCTGTTACATAGTGGAAAATGTTTATACTAGCCATTTTGAATTAGTCATGTACTTGTCTTATTACTGCAGTCTGAAATAATAACAAATAGTCCGGAAAGATAGTCATCTGAATAACTAAAGCATGTGGTATTCTTTTTGAGAATGAATATAAGAAATTTAGAAGTACAAAATGTATTTGGTTGATCCAGTTGGTGCTATTTGGCTAGTGTTAAGAAATTCTCAGTTATGTTTTACCTCAGTGTTGTAGTGAACTATGTTGGGCAGCATGAAGTACCTCATTTAATAGTACTGTGGATCAGGTGGGAACT
Organism: Lycopodina hypogea; assembly: GCA_963969325.1. Classification (NCBI taxonomy): domain Eukaryota; kingdom Metazoa; phylum Porifera; class Demospongiae; order Poecilosclerida; family Cladorhizidae; genus Lycopodina; species Lycopodina hypogea. Next base: position 555,114 of record OZ017791.1, on the reverse strand, counting down.
ATTAATTTTTCTACATATTGATGGGTTTATTAGTTTTTCCTCAATCACGAACAGCATGTCCAACCAATTGAAAAAGCATTCCTCTGCTGTCCAGCTGTGCCACTCTTCTCCTCCTCTGGACAATGGCAAGAGGAGGATGAGGAGCCAGGGGATGGACATCGAGTCAGGTGAGGCGGAGATTGAGTGTACTAAGCATGTTAGCAGCTCTTCTGGTCGCACATACTTTTACAATAAGCAAATGGACGTGTCTCCGTGGAAGACTCCTATGGGGATGGTGAAGAGGTAAGGGGTAATGCAGGGGAATGAGAAGGGGGCATTAGGGCTTTGTTCATTCGTGTTTGCCTTATTGATGTGTGTTAGCCTAGTTGATGCATGTTGGTCTTGTTGATTCATCTAGGCCTTGTTTATTAGTATCTGCTTTGTGGATGGGTGTTGGCCTTATTGATGCATGTTAGCTTATTTGATGCATTTTGGCCATGATGATTCGTCTTGGCCTAGTAGATGTGTGTTGATTTAGTAGATGTGTGTTGACATAGTCGATGCGTGTCTGTCTTGTTGTGTGTTGGCTTTGTTGATGCGTGTTGGCTGGGTTGTTTAGTGTTGGCCTAGTTGTTGCGTGTTTGCCTTGTGGATGTGTGTTGGCCTTATGGATGTGTTTAGAACATAATGATCCATGTTGGCCTTGTTGATGTGTGTTGTCCTTGTTGAAGTGCGATGGTTTTGTTGATGTGTGTTGTCCTTGGAGTTGCATGTTGGCCTTGGAGATACATGTTGGCCTTGTTTATGTGTGTGGATATAGTTGATGCGTGCTGGCCTTGTTGCATGTTGGCTTATTAGATTCATGGTGGTCTTGTTGTATAGTATTGGCCTCATTGATGCGTATTTGCCTTTTTGATTCATGTGGGCATTTATGATGTGTGTTGGCATTTACGCTCCTCTCCCGCATGACAACAAATGGAGGATGAGGAGCAAGGACAGGGACATCTAGTCAGATGGGGTCGACGGTGAGTGGACTGAGCATGTCAGCAGCTCTTCTGGTCGCACATACTTTTACAATAAGCAAATGGACGTGTCTCCGTGGAAGACTCCTATGGGGATGGTGAAGAGGTAAGGGGTATTGCAGGGGAATGAGAAGGGGGCATTATGGCTTTGTTCATTCGTGTTTGCCTTATTGATGCGTGTTAGCCTAGTTGATGCATGTTGGTCTTGTTGATTCTTCTAGGCCTTGTTTATTATATCTGCTTTGTGGATGGGTGTTGGCCTTATTATGCATGTTAGCTTATTTGATGCATTTTGGCCATGATGATTCATTTTGGCCTAGTAGATGTGTGTTGACCTAGTGGATGTGTGTTGACATAGTCGATGCGTGTCTGTCTTGTTGTGTGTCGGCTTTGTTGATGAGTGTTGGCTGGGTTGTTTAGTGTTGGCCTAGTTGGTGCGTGTTTGCCTTGTGGATGTGTGTTGGCCTTATGGATGTGTTTTGAACATGGTGATGTGTGTTGGCCTTGTTGATGTGTGATGTCCTTGTTGAAGTGCGTTTAATGAACCAATATACAAAAGGCCAAATTCAACATCTCAATGGAGACGTTAAGATAAATTTTAAACAAATAGAGATTTTTGAATAAAAATAAGTAATAGTACTTCCATGATCTTAAAAAATTAATAAAAACTAACACTAAACATGTCTCTGTATATTACATAAGCAAGTTGCAAGTGAGGACATGCCTACATCCAATTTTTCCAATGGGGTGGGTTGGTGGTAGGGAAGAATGCATTATTTTTAAACATAATTTGGGCATTAAAGAAAGTGATAAATGATTATCTTAGTATAGTTAAGTAGTGCGTCTGTCAGAATGTGGTTGTGGCTAGGGCATAGAGACGTTAAAATAATTTTACTATTCATCAGTAACCACATAATTACAGTTAGTAGTTGTATTTAGAAGAGCTTTCTGGAGGAAGATTTGTTAAAAAAAAAAAAAAAAAAAAAAAAAAAAAAAAAAAAAAAAAACTACACAGAAGTTCAAAGGACAATTAATTCCAAGAGTTACATTCATCATAGTTACTTAGGAAATGGGCAATACCTCACCCACTCTCCTCTCTCATGTATGATAGTAAAGAATTATAATCCAGGTGACTTCAAAAAGACACAAACTACTACAGATTTATTCATAATATTAACTTTAAAAATGCCCCACAAGCCACCCCAAACACTTAGCAAATTGAACAAGTTAGTAACTGCAGGAAGCCCATGGTCAACTGAAAACTTTTTTTAGAGTGTGTGGGTAGGGTTTGTTACTAGTATGATTAATTCCTTTGCCCACCCATTCGAAATAGCAAATTTTTTAAAGCCCCCATTAGGCTTCTTTGATAATGCCTTGGCCTCATGGCCACATGCTTGGCCTGATTGCTACAAATTTGGCCTCATCCCCATATATGTAGTGAAGTAGCATGTCAGAATATCACATATCAGATTTTTTCTCATCAGAATTTATCAAAACCTTGGGAAGAGTGATTCAATTGTGCATGCTAGAGTCATCTTCACAGACCTCAGTATCAGGTGTGCAGTGTCTGTCATCTGGGGAGGATGGAGGACAACAGTGCAGCTGAGGTGAAGAGGGAGGGGATGGGTTAGGCACTGTGGGACATATATTCTCCTGCCCAAGGTGTTGCTGGTGTGACCATGCCTGCCGTAAGGTTGTTTGGGCATCAGCTTCACCTCAAAGATATAAACGTACACACACTCCTTATGTACAATAACATTTCACGTATGTACACATGCTCTGCACAGCTGAAAGAAATTATGTTCACTCATTATATTATTGATAGAAGCATCATTAAAGGGATAACATATCAACCAATTGGAGTGTAATAAAGATCTGCAAGAAATGGTGGATAACTTGCTATCTAAAGCAGACGACATCCAGAACTCCTTAACAGGTGAATATTTCTTCTCGAAGGTGCAGCGTGAGTCCCATAAAAGTCAACACACGGAAGATGAGGCACGTATCCAAGAGCTCCTGGAGAAGAAGGCCCAGATGGAAGTGGAGCAGCAGAAGTGTTTAGATGAATTGGATAAGGTCAAGTCCCAGCTGATTCATCTGAGGAACTAGGGCTCACCAGATTCAGCCTCAACTTTCAGCCCTCCTCGAATATCCGAGAATAAAATGGCCACTCGTGCTAAGATGAGGCACATGGAGAAGGAAAAGGAGGAGATGAAGAAGACCATGGAGACCCTGAAGCTGGTGCAGGCCAAGTATTCGGAACAGGAGGAGGTCAACAAGAGGTTGACTGACCAGACACACTCCTACTTGAAGGACACCCTCAAGCTCAAGGAAGATCTCCATCGCTGCAAGGCCAAATGTGAGACGATGGAGAAGCTTCAGGTGGAGAAAAGGAGCCTTAAACTTCAGCAAGAGGATGCAGATGCTGCCAGGAAGGAGATCACCGAGTTGAAGACGCTAAATGCTCTTTTCTTTGAGACCATTTTTGTCCTCGAATGAGATGTGTGCATCCTGCTGGCGAAGCAGTACCAGTGCAGGTGCTCAGGGAAGGATAATACAGCCATCCGGTTCAGTCAGGAGTCCATGGAGCCTGAGTTGTTTGATGATAACTCGAGGATGCAGGAGCTCTTTCAGCACGACTTGCTGTTGGAATTGGACAGAGACCTACAGAATGCAGAAGCGATGTTCTTGAACGAGGAGTTGCGGCCGCCAAAGCTGAGTCATGGCGGTACTTTCACAGACTTAGCCATTTCTCCAGTGCTCATGCCCACGAGTGAGGATGACCTGGCAAACCAATCTAAGCTGCTACATCTAGAATGAGACAAGAGAGAGCTGGAACGTCCCTTGGAGATGGAGAAGCAAGCCTCTATCAGGACGAATACCAAGATGGAGAAGATGAAACAGGAGAGATCCCAATGTCCATGTGTAATGGGAGAAGTAATATCCCAGAGAAAAGTTTAAGAATGAAGTGATTCCAAGGCCCACGTTTAAGAGGATAGATACTCCATGGCCCAATTGTAGGGAGTTAAGATTTGAGTTCTAGCTGGAACATTATTCTTTTTGTAGTCAAAATTAAATTATTCATGGGTCCATGTACAGGAGTGTCTGGTTGGATTTCAGTGTTATATATTGGGGGATTTGAGGATGGGAGATCTCAGGGCCGATGTGTAGGAGGAGGGGATATATCTGGGCCAATGAGTAAGTGGGGGAGAGTGGTTGTAAGGGGGTGGGATAAACCTGTGCACATGAGTAGTAGTGGGATATTCCAGGGCCAATGTGGTTTGGTGGGGTGAGGGGTGGGGGTCAGGGAGGGAATGAGAAAATGCAGTGTCACGTTGTAGGAGTAAATGAATATAACAGGGTCCATGTATAAGTGGGGGTTGAGAAAAATTCAGAACCCACATGTTGGGAGAGGGGATGTGAAATTTCAGAGCCCTGTTGTAAGGTTAGAAGAAGTTTCCATTACCCACGTTTAGGGGGGGGGGGGGTAAAGATACCAGGGCCCCTTTTTGTGGGTTGGAGGGATATTCCAGAGTCCATTTTTGGAGAGAGTTGGAGATCCCTTGGTCCATGTGCAGAAAAGAGGAGACACCAGGTCTAATGTGGAAGGAGGGTGGGGGAAGATTCCAAGGTCCATGAATTGGTGTTGATCTAGGGTGAAAGATTGCCAAAGCCATATCTAAGGGGTGTGGAAGATTCAAGCAACCATTCTTGGGAAGAAGTTGTGTGAGGTTGTGAGAGATACATGGATTCAAGGTTGGGGAAGTTGTGTGAATCCAGGGCCCATATTTTGGAGTGGGTGGGGAGAGATGAAGGGAGGTACCAATTACCTAGTTTACAAGGCCAATGTGTAGGGAGAGGAATACCTGGTCCAAAATGTTTAATTAGGGTGGGGGATGTGGGGGGATAATACTGTGCACATGTGTATTAGAGTCATATTACATGGTCCTTGTGTAGGGGATGTTAGGGGATAGGGTGTTATAAGGTCACATTTTAGGAGTCGGGAAATATTACAGGTTCCATGTGTAGGGGGGGGGTAGGGGATAGGGAGTTATAAGGTCACATTTTAGGAGTTGGGGAATATTACAGGGTCCATATATAGGTGAGGGTTTGGAAAATTCCAGGGCCTATGAGTTGAGAGGAGTTGTGAAATTCAAGGGCCAAGTTGTAAGGTTAGAGGATGATTCCAGGGTCCACGATTAGGTTGAGGGGATTCCACGGCCCATTTGTTGTGGTTGGGATGGATATTCCAGAGCCCATTTGTTATGAAGGGTGGGAGATTCCATGTCCAATGTGTAGGAAGGAGAAATACCAGAGCCCATGTCTAGGGGAGTGGTGGAGATATTCCTGGGCCCATGTGTTGGTGTGGGTGGGTGGAATATTCCAATGCCTAGTGTAAGGGTGAATAGTTCAATGTCCCACGTGTTGGGATGGGGTTGAATCTCATGGACCCACGTGATGTGGGAGGTAGAGGGGCACTGAAAGTTGTTAGGACCTATATCTAAAGGGGGAATAGATAATCCAGGGCCAATGGGTAAGGTGTTGGGAGATTGAAGGGACCATGTTTACGTTGGGGTAGATAGATAAAAGAGCCCATGTGTTAGTTGGGGGTGTGGTGGATAGATTTTAGGTTCATGTTTATAGGTGAAGGAGAATTCCAGGGCTTATTTATTGGGTGTTGGAGGATGGGAGATCTCAAGGTATATGTGTAGTTGGAGAGATACCAGGTTCAATGGGTAAGCAGGTAGGATTGAGGAGGGGAATAACTGTGTGAACATGTGTGGTAGGTGAAGGTTCTAGGACCCATGTGTTTGTTGGGAAGGGAATAGGAGATTATAGGGCCCCATTGCAAGAGTAGGAGAAAATTCCAGGTTCCATGTATAGGTGGGGGTTGGTAGATTCCAGGGCAGACTGATTGACTGACTGACTGACTGACTGACTGACTGACTGACTGACTGACTGACTGACTGACTGACTGACTGACTGACTGACTGACTGACTGACTGACTGACTGACTGACTGACTGACTGACTGACTGACTGACTGACTGACTGACTGACTGACTGACTGACTGACTGACTGACTGACTGACTGACTGACTGACTGACTGACTGACTGACTGACTGACTGACTGACTGACTGACTGACTGACTGACTGACTGACTGACTGACTGACTGACTGACTGACTGACTGACTGACTGACTGACTGACTGACTGACTGACTGACTGACTGACTGACTGACTGACTGACTGACTGACTGACTGACTGACTGACTGACTGACTGACTGACTGACTGACTGACTGACTGACTGACTGACTGACTGACTGACTGACTGACTGACTGACTGACTGACTGACTGACTGACTGACTGACTGACTGACTGACTGACTGACTGACTGACTGACTGACTGACTGACTGACTGACTGACTGACTGACTGACTGACTGACTGACTGACTGACTGACTGACTGACTGACTGACTGACTGACTGACTGACTGACTGACTGACTGACTGACTGACTGACTGACTGACTGACTGACTGACTGACTGACTGACTGACTGACTGACTGACTGACTGACTGACTGACTGACTGACTGACTGACTGACTGACTGACTGACTGACTGACTGACTGACTGACTGACTGACTGACTGACTGACTGACTGACTGACTGACTGACTGACTGACTGACTGACTGACTGACTGACTGACTGACTGACTGACTGACTGACTGACTGACTGACTGACTGACTGACTGACTGACTGACTGACTGACTGACTGACTGACTTGAATGACTGACTGACTGACTGACTGACTGACTGACTAACTGATGGAACACGTTGTGGTGATCTGAACTATTATTGTGTGTGCTTTACCTTAAAATCTACATCTAAAAATTATGTTTTGGTTTATTGATTTATTTCGATAATTGTTTAACTATTTTTATTTCTTTTTTTTGGTCTTTTTTTCCTATTATAATTTTCTTTCTTCCACTTTTCTCTTTTCCCTAATGGTCCTACTGTTTTAATACTCTAGTTTGAGAAAAAAGGAGCGTATATATAGTTACTTTTTCCAAATCTTACCAACAAGAAACATTGATGCAACCAGTACTCCTTCAACTTAAAGGTGATTGCTAATGTTTTTTTCCCTTGGGGTTTGTTCAGATTCAACATCGAGTTATATAGTGTTACATTGCACTCCACATAGTAATTACAAATTTTTTTACCGATAATTGTCACAAAATAAGGCAAACACACTACTGCTAAGAGAAACAGATGCTCCAGTCAAGAGCATACACTCAACCAAAGAGCACGCACGTCAATCAACAAAAGTAAACTGTCCTGCGTATAACACACATTCCAGACAATGACACGCACTCCAGCGATAAACACACTCTCTGGCAGAAAACACACATTCAATCCTACATTAACACACACTCATGCAAACAACTCACATTCCAGCCAACAACACACAACCTTGGCCAAAATAACACCCTCCAGCCAACACTACACAGTCCAGCACGAAACAACACACACTTTGCCATAAACGCACTATTTCCATAAACGCACACTCCATCTTACAGCATCACACATTCAAGCCTACAACACATAATGATGCTAACAACAGCATACACTCCAGCCTACATCTACACACTCCAGCCAATGATATTCCAGCCTAAAACACACTCCCTTTCCAACACCAACTCACATACAAAACACTTCTGCAAACAACGCACACTCCTAACAACAACACATACATCTGACAACAACAGACATGTTCCTGCCAACAATGCAGTCCTGCCAAAAGCAAACACTCTAACCTACTGCAGCACATATCCAGTCTAAAACAGATATACCTGCTAATAATATAACGTGTTACAGTCAACAACAGACAATATAGCTGAAAATACATTTCTGCCAAAAGTAACTCAAACTAATGCCAACAACATACATTCTCGCCAAAAAAAAGCACAAATCCAGACAAGAACACCACTTCGCCTACTCCATACAGTCTTGCCAACAATAACACAAATTCCTGCCTAAACACACAGACTTACCAGCAACAACGCACATCCTCTCCAACAATAGCAAATTCTTGCCAATATAAACTAACACTCTTGCCAACAACAACACATATATCCACCAACTACACAAATTCCTGCCTACTACACACACTACTACCATTACACGCTCCAGTCTTCCACAGACCACAATCTTGCCAAAAACATGAAATCCTACGATGAACACACTCTCTACCAACACATGCTGCAGCCCACAAAACACATGCCTACCAACAACTGACAATCCAGACAACTATACATATTCCTGCTAAATATCACACACATTCCTGCCTACAACACATACTCCTGCCATCAACAAACACTGCATCAATCATTACATATTCCAACCTACAAAAATGTCAACACCAACCATCAACACTCATTGTTTCAAAAATCAAGATTTACTCCTGAGAGCGATGTACATTCCTGCCTACAAATTATTTTTCTACCATGAACACAAACTCCAGCCTAAAACATCACACACTGATGCCATCAACGCCATCAGGGCCATGTATTGTGGGATTTTTGAATGAGGGATTCCAAGGCCCATCGGAGAAGGGGGTGGGAGATTGCAGGGTCCTTGTGATGGGGGGAGGGGTGGATGGTTGGATTGATTCCAGGTCCTATATGTTGGGTTATGGTGAGAGATTCTTGGGTCCATATATAGGATAGACAGAGAGTTGCAAGTAAGAAGTAGGGGGTGATGATTGCAGGATCTATATTTAGGTGTATTTGGGGTGATCTCTGTGCCCATATCTTGTTGCGGTGGAGGTGTGAGTGGGAGTTACCTGGTTCCATGCATTGGGGTTGGGAAATGCCAGTGCCCAAATTTAGGTGTGGAGTGGAGAGTTTCCAGTGTCAATGTGTAGGAGGGGGATGGGGAGAGATTCAACAGGCCAAGTTTAGGATGGGAAGAGAGAGATCACGTGGCCCAAGATTTGGGGATGTTGGGAAATGGACAGATATTCCAATGCCTTCTTTTAGATGGACAAAGATTTTTGGGCCCATGATTAGTGGGGTAGAATGAGTCCAGAACCTATGCTTAGGGATTGAGTTCTGGTGGAGTGATCTCTCAATGCCCATTTTTTGGGAAGGATATTGGGGAAGACCATAGGGACCATGTTTAGTAAGTGGGAATAGATTCCAGGGCCTTTGTGTATTGGGGTTGGATATTCATGTGTACAAGTGTAGGGATGTGGCGGTGTGATGGAAATCACCCAAAGCCCATGCATAAGGGGTGAAGGAGAGGGAATAGATTCTACATCCTACATGTATTGGATAGGGTTGAGAATTCCAGGGCCTATTGGTTGGATGGGTAGGGAGATTACAGTGCATGTGTGAATGCGGGGATATATACCACAGGTTCATTAGTGTGTGAGTGGGCGATGGGAAGATTTCGGTTCCATGTGTAGGTGGAATTTGGTACCAGAGCCCAGATGTAGAGGTGGTGTTGAGATTCCATGAACCAGGTTGGGGGAGGTGGGGGGGGGTGGAGGTTGGGGGATATTTCATGTCCCGTTTGTTGCGGGATAGGAGATTCCAGGGTCCTTTTATAGGGAAGAGAATAGAGTGATTCCTAAGCCCATACGTAAAAGGTGGGATTGGTTGGAGATATTTTAGGGTTCATGTTTAAAGAGGGGAATAGATTCCAGTTGACATGTATAGGATGGGGAGTGGGGTGATTACAGGTCACCTTCATTAAGGAACGAGAGATCCCAATGTCCATGTGTACAGGGAGAAGTAATATCCCAGAGACAGGTTTAAGAATGAAGAGATTCAAAGGCCCATATTTAAGAGGATAGACACTCCATGGCCCAATTGTAGGGAGTTAAGATTTGATTTCAATGCTAATGGGAGTCAGAAGATTGCAGTCCCCATGCGTAAGTGCGGTGGAGAGAGATTCAAGGGCCCATGTGTATGGAGAAAGATTGGGAGAGTTTTTAAGGCCTAAGTTATTAAGTTAGGTGTGACCCCAGGGCCCATATTTAGGATGGGGTTGGTGAAAGATCTTGTGGCCCATGTATAGGATGGTGATCGGTAGGTCCTTAGGACCAAGTTTTAGGGATGTGGTCGTAAGATTTCATGATCCATGTGTAAGGGTAGTGAGATACCGTAGCCCATGTCTAGAGGGGGATGGAGAAATTCAAAGGCCAATGTGTAGGGGGGGGGGGGTGGTGGTGATATTCCAAGGCTCATGTGGAGGGTGAGGGGATCCAAGGGCCCATTTGTAGAAGAGTGGAGTGGGAAGATTCCAATGCCATGTGTAGGGGGTACTAGATTCTAGGGCCCATATATAGGGATTGGGTTGAGACTCCAGAATTCATGTGTTGGGGGGTAGTGGGGATGGGATATTCTAATATACATATCTAGAGGGAGAATTGAAAATCAGGGCCAATGTATTGTGAGTTAGGAGATTGTAGTAACATATGTAGGTTTGGGAGGGGTTGTGGTAGAGATATTATAGGGTTTTTCTGTAAAGTGGGTGGGGGATTCCATGGCTTATGTTTAGCAAGGTTGGAAGATGGGGGAGATCTCGGAGCCCATATATAGGTGAAGGGAGATACCAAGGCCAAAGGCTAAGGAATGGGGGAAGAGGGTTGTTTGGGGGGAAGGGTTATATCATTGTGCACATGTGTAGTAGGGGCGATTCCAGGACCCACGTTTAGGGTGGGTGGGATGATTTCAGAGTCCATGTGTTGGGGAGTGTGATTGAATTTTGAGGTCCCCGTGTTTAAGAGGGGGTGATTTCCAGGGCTCATACTTGTGGATTGGGAGGGGGTGGGAGGGGGTAAAGGGGTAGGAAATGATTCTACACCATGTAATGGGGAATTGTTGGCATGGGATATTCCAAGGCCCATCATTGAAGGGGGTGGGTGGTGGGGGAATTCTCAGATCCATGTGGAAGGGGGGTGGAGGTGGTGGGTTGGTGGTTTAATTCCAATGCCTATGTGCAGGGGTGGGGTGGGACATTCCAGGTTCAATGTATAAGATTGGCGGAGAGTTCCTATAGCTAGTAGGTGTGGAGATTGCAGGATCTATGTGTAGTAAACTTGGGGAGATCATGGTGCCAATGATTTTTGGTGATGGGTGTGTGAGTTGGAGTTTCCTGGTTCCATGTATAGTGGTTGTGGAATTCCAGTGCCCAAATTTAGGAGTGGAGTGGAGTGGAGGGATTCCAGGATTAATGTGTAGGAGGGGGATGGGGAGAGATTCAACAGGCTAAGTTTAGGAGGGGAAGAAAGAGTGATCCCATGGCCTATGTTTAAGGGATGTTGGGTAATCCCAGTTCCGTTGTTTATGGGGTGGGAGGGGGTGGGGGGGGGGGGAAAGATTATTGTGGACAGGTGTTGTGTGTATAGATACACCAGGGTCCATCTTTTAGGTGGAGAAAGATTTTTGGCCCATGTTTAGCAGGGTAGAGAGATTCCAGGGCCTATACTTAAGTGAGGAGTTTGGGTGGAGAGATCTCTCAATGTCCATTTTTTTGTTGGGAAGTTGGGGAAGACCACAGGACCCAGGTTTAGGAAGTGCGGAAGAGATCACAGTGACCTTGTGTATGTGGGGCAGATATTCATGAGTTCAAATGTAGGGATGTTGCGATGGGATGGAGATCTCCAAGGGCCCAAAGGTGGAGAAGAAATATATGGTGGCCCGTGTTTAGAGGAGGGGTGTGATTGAAGATTGCATGGCCCAAATGTAAGGAGTGAAGAGTTCCCCTAACTGATGTCTGTGAGATGGGGTGGAAAAATTCAAGGGCCCATTTGTTGGAAGGGTGGAGAGATTTCAGTGCCTGTGTGAATGTTGGGAAATGTACCATGGGTCCATTAGTGGATGGGAGCGGTAGGAATATTTTGGTTCCATGTATATGCAGAACTAGGTTCCAGTGCCCTGATGTTGAGGTTGGATTGAGATTCCAGGATTCATGTGGGGGTGGGGGGGGGGGGGGGTGGGTGTGGGAGGTGGTGGTGGGGGGGAGTAGGGAGATTCTTGAAAAATATCTAGACGGTAAATAGAGATTCTAGGGCTCATTTGTAAGGGGTGTGGGAGATACCATGTTCCTTGAATAGGGAGGGGGGTAGAGAGATCCCTGTGCACATATATAAAGGGATTGGGTGGAGTGATTTTAGCGTTCATGTGTAAAGGGGAGTGTTAATTCCAGTACTCATGTGTAGGGTGGTTATTGGGATGGTTATAAGGCCCATATTTATTAATGAAATAGAGTCCCAATGTCCATATGTACAGGGGGAAGAGAGATCCCAGAGATATATGTAGGGAATGAAGATATTCCAAGACCCATGTTTAAGAGGATAGATACCCCAGGTTCCAATTGTAGGGAATGATAGTTTTTATACCATAGCTTATGGGTGTGATGAGATTGCAGGGTTACCCAGATTTGATACAGAGCCATCTATCCCTTCAGGTTGCATTTAGGAGGGATTGCCAACGTTGATAGGGTGCAATGCATTCGGAGTAGAGTATTAGCTTCCTTGACTGAAATTGAAGGATGCTGGTTTGGGAGTAGAGGCATTGTCAAAATACTTGAGGAGTTGGGCTGTACATGCAGAAGCACTCCAAAAATTGCAAGAGGTATAGAAGGTAGAAGGTAGGGTTGCATTGATGCATCGTAGAAATGGATAGAACTCCTATCAAAATATCATAAATTGCATTTCAGTGGAAATGATTTGGTTTCCCGCTGATAACGGACCTTTCCCATTTTATTTTATGGGCTGTAAACCACAGTAAATTCTTGTGCTTTGGAATGGAGGTAATAAAAGGATTCCATTCGGTTTCACTTGGGACCATCTAATATTCTAATATTCTTGGACCATCTGAGATTCTGATTTACACATGGAAGTGATCCACAGCATGGCCATTTGTTAGTCCAACAGAGCTGACCATGGATCATTGATGATAGTCCAGATAGATATTTCTCATGAGTTTAAGAACAGATTTTGGTTTGCCCATGTTATCAGGGTTTTACACAGCTTTCAGAATATGGTAGGACTCGACGCTTCCTACAAAAGAGTTGGTGCTCAAATGGATACACTGGGGTTTGATTCAGAGCCATCTATTCCTTCAGATCGTATTGAGCAGGGACTGCCATAGTAGATTGGGTGCACTGCAGAATGGTGAGGAAAGGCGTCACAAAAGTATATCAGGCCTCTGTGTGTAGCTGCTGAAAGACTAGGAAAACTGCAAGTAGTATTGCAGTATTGTAGGCATTGCAGAATATTAGCCCGACTTCTTGTTCCACTTGGACCTTGCAACAGTTTGCTGGCTGTTCATTAGAGGAAACACTTTACACTGTTCATGAATGGACTGTGGTAATGCATATCCATGGGAGATCAATTGAAAGGTTGACGCTTCTTCATCTTTGATTTGTACTTATAATTTGGGTGCTTGTTTGTATAAGCATCCTTCAGCCTTATGAACTCATCAATGTTAACTTGCTTTTCTTCATGCATAAGTCTGTTCCACTTCTTGCCCAGTGCAGAGCCTAAGGGGTAACTGGACTCTATTGAATGCCAAAGGTGGTACGTTGGAATGATAGGAACTTGTGGCACAAGCGCATCGTCTCAATGACGACATTGAGCATCAGTTTCACCAAACATCTTTGGTGACCATGTCAGTGGCGTACTGATGATAGAGGTTTTTCAATCAAGGTAGAGATTGAAGTTGTCATCACAGACCATAAAATTATATGCGTAGAAACTTTTGGAGCGGACTGCCCTGGTGGTGGATGGTTGCTTCTTCATCAGGTCTGCCGGCGTTATGCTAAAGAGGTATTCATTTTCCCCACGGATGCAGAGGAGAAGATACTGAAAGGCATCACAGGAGCAGAGAATTTCACAAATCCTTTTTACCTTGCATTGCGATGATGAAGCACCATGTCATGCTGAACATGTCCAGGGCCAGCAAGAATAATGGCGACATCGTTTTCGTGTGTGCATTTATGTGATAGCTTCGCTGTCTTGCGGGTCACTTGTTTGCACCTATAAACAAACTGAAATCTGCCTCAGAAGTTTTCACCCAGGAGTACTTGAAGCTGGTGACATAGCTGTTGTGCCTAGGCGGGAAAAGTGGTCATGAATTATGTATCAGAAGTTGGACCTAAATGCACAGTTACTTAATGAGTATTGCATGCGTTGGAAACGTATTGTCATGACTGCTTCAACAATGGTACAAATAGGCTCGAAATGGGATTGATGAGCCTCAATGTTTCCGACTTGCATGTGGCAATGGCTGTACCATGCATGGCTTGACGGCGGGCCTCACAGGCATGGGCAGTTTCCTCCCGTTAAATGGGAACTTCTCTACTGTGCATTCAACACCAAACTGGATTGATGAATTACCCATGAAATTCTTGGAATCAGAACTTACCACATAGAAGGTGCTGGGTGCTAAGCTTCCAAACTTGTGTATGAAACTTGTGTGGTGCAGATCAGCACTTACCAGATGAGTTTCCACAGCATCCTAATGGGATTTACATGAGACCTTGGCATTCCTACAACACCTGATACAATCTATGGCATATGCATCTCTGAACATCATGGTCATCCACAAATATTCGATACTAATAATTTGTTAAAAACAGGTTATGCTTTATTGTGCATATATTCACATCAGAGAACAATACAACGACTGTACTAATGATAAGTCCGCTATTTTATCACTTCTTCCATACTTTTAGTGGAGCCCTATCTGGTAACATTGACAGTAAATGCACCAATTTTGATCAAAGTCCCTTGAAACTTGCAAAATGTCCATACCAGCGTTTAACAGCCTAATTACCACACCCTTTGAAAAGGTAATTATCATCTTTTAACTTTGGAATTAATTCACTTGAATGAAGTCCAATAACATGGGATACAACCATAAAAGTGTTAAGAAATACAGTGCCACCCTGATAAATGGACCGCATACGTTCTGGACCAAGGTGGACCATACATCCAGTTGGTTCACACAGCAGATCAATAGTTAAACAAACATTAAGGGTAATATTGTCAACTAAATGGGCAAATTTATCCAGCAAGTAGTGGGCTTCGTCATTGAATCCCTGCTATGTAACGTAGCCTTGGAGGTTTAGTACATGAACTTTCGCCTCAGCATGTGAAGCAGGATCAGTGCCATCACATGTTTCACTGTCACTGTCACTGTCACTGTCACTGTCTTGTAGGCAAGGGCTCTTGGCAATAATGGTTTCTGCGATTTCATCATCCAGCTCATCACTTTCACCACAAGACAACACGGCATATATGTCATTGTATTCACTCCCATTGGTTACTTCTAGAGTGTCTGTGGTAAAATCCTCCTCATCATAATCATCCATATATAAAGCCAGCTTTACGGTAGCAGTTCCAAATTGTAGTTACTTTTACTGCCCGCCAATTTTGGTAACAAAATTCGCAGCATCAAGAATGGAAATCTTGGAACTGACATTGGCTGCAGTAGACAATGATAAAAAAAAAACCAAAAAAAAACCAAAAACAAAAAAAAAAACATTTTCTTCCAAATACGCCAGGGTCATGCACACAATTTCTTTTCGATAGAGACACTTCAAATTATTGATGATTTCCTGATCCATTGGTTGCAAGGACAAGGAGTTTGCACTCATCAGTTCCTGTCATGTTGGAACAGCATAAAACTGTCATCCTTTGCATTGCTTTCTTAGAATTACCAAATGTTTCACGATAATAGCAAAGTGAACTGTCAGGAGTAGCTCGGTAATACATCCCAGTTTCATCTGCATTATAGACATCAATAATCTATATTTTTACTGCAACTATGGTAGGACACTGCTTATCCATTCTCCAGCACATTGTGTGTCTGCACTTCCCTTCTCCCCATGAGCCTGTTTGTACCTAATATGATGTCTTGCCTTCCATCGTGAAAGCCCACCTTCTGTATCAACAAAACTTGGGTTACCTAACTTTTTAACTAAATCCTCTGCCTTCTCTTTCAGCAAGAGTCCACTCAATTTCTGCCCCCTGCTTGTGACAGTGCCAAACCAATCACTCAGAGCGGTGTCTATATCAGGATCTTTTCCTTTATGAAGGCATTTCAACTTCTTTCTTGGCTTTTGACCATTACAAGATACCTCACCCCACTATAACTTGAGTTCTTCTTTATTGTTAGTAAGTTCATTAAGATGGCTTCTTGTGATTTTGAAGTGTTCGGCCAACTCTCTCTGACTTGAGTGGGACTGTTTCTTGAAGTTATCCAACATTTCAATCTTCTCTCGAAATGAGAGTTCATTTCTCTTGGCCATGAGAGCTAGCTACCTGGCAAGCTGCTTTTCAATTCAAATCTAAGCAGCTGCAACATGAAGTGGTCAAGGAAGAAATGTGTTAAAGTGTTTGCCAATACAACAAAAGTGAATCAAATATCAGGAATTATTGGTTCATTTAGCAAGGTTTCTTTTTTTTGTATGCATGAGTATACAAATGTGAATGAAAAATGTTCCATTCCGGGTTAAAACAGTCCATGTATCAGGAATATTCATTTATCCAGTGGTTCGTATAAGTGGTGGAGTGCACTGGTATTCCATTCCACCCCAAAGGAGTACCAGATATAGTAAATTTGCCAAGATAGGTTTTGCAGTTGTGTCAGTCCTTGGTCCTGTGCCACACACAGTAACCATTTATATTTAGTAACTATTTTCTTACAATAGCAGGAATCAAACAGGTACTAATCACAAATTATGGTGAGATAAATGAGAAAGCTCCAATATAAGATGGACAATGCATTAGTTGTGAAGATTCACAAAGATGCACACACGTTCTTGTGGTTATGTTCGTTATTACATAGAGTGGAAAACAAGTTGTCTATGGATACCCCCTCAGGCAGTCTTCATTCCCTTGGCTTTGTTTCTGCATATTAGAACACATCTATCACAGGGATGAATATATCGTGTTCAGTGTACAGACATTAGCTATGTGGAATATGTGGGGGCATATCTCACTTTAGGGGTGGAGTTGAAGCTGGTGTTTCGGTGAGAGCAGCAGCAGCAGCTTTATCTGCATTTTTTGGATTTTGCAGCCATCGCACTTGTATTGCCAGGCCGTACCTGTCACACACACACAGAGACACACACACTGTAACATTGATACTCCATGGAATCCCATAGCACAAAAAGAGTGTTTATTCATCTTATCATGATTGCCAGTGTGATGCAAAATAATATTTTACAGGCTTTTAACTCATACTGCTAGCATATTCTCTTTCACCCTTTTTCATTCTTGGCTGCAATTTTGAAGATAATGGCAGGCCTACGCATGGTGTCGATATAGGCAGAAGCCAAGAGGTTGTGGGACACCACACAAGAACTTTGTGAGCCACAGTACACACGTGTCATGGCCATAGTGCCTGGGGTCGTGCCAGAAGTAGGTTGGAGGCCCAGACACATGCTGTATCCAGTGATAGTCCCGGCATTGTTTTCAGGTTGTTCCCACGAGAGATGAGTTCCTTCTGAACTCTAAAGAATGAAATGAAAACATGGACATGCTGTGGAGATAGAAAAAGAGAGCAAAGATGAAGAAGAGAAGCATATCTTCTAACCGTAGAGATCCGAATGGCCGAAGGAACCCCAGGGAAGCCAGGCATGTACGTCTTGAACAGTGCCACATTTGAGAAAGGTCCATTACCGCAGGAGTTGATACCACACACTCGAAACATGAAGGCTTTGCCAGGTTGTAAGTCGACCTTTTGTATTGCACTTGCAACTTGTCCAGGCCTTGTCTAAATAAAAAATAGTGCATCAAAAAAAATTAACACAAGCCCAGTATGCGCAATTCGCCAGAGGAAAGCAGCTGTGTTTAGAGTGGTACACCAAAAAATGCATGTGCGCACTTTAAACGACAGCACCATAAACCACTACTTACTATGTCCCCTGGGAAGTCCACTTTTGTGGAGTAGTTTGTCACTGTATACTGTGATCCCTCGACAACATCAACGTCATACCACATAGGAGAGACTTCCTTCTGGCTTTTGCTTGGAGTAAGAACTTCAGTTTCAGTGTTGTTTGCCTCAGTCCTGGTGGAGGGAACAGCGGGCGACACTGCCATTCCGGGCTTAGGCTTGCGAGGTTTTGATTCGTAGATGAAGTCCGTCTTAGGCTTCGAAGACGTGAAGTTGTATGGCTGGATCTGCAACAGGTAATTGTCCGCTGTAAGGAAATGAGATAATGAGATAATGAAATGTTAAATAGGAGACAGATAATGAGAGGACAGCGAGTGTGGTGAATGGAAGTTAATGATATTGACCCTAACATGCCAACAAAAGATGAAAAGGAAAGAAGTTCCTCTATCAGAGACACTCTTTCATTTAAGATTAAGTATTAAAGCTAATAAGTTATGAATAGGTGTTGTTTGCCTCTATGAACAATTGTGTTAATTGGTTGTTATTCCTAGTGCCCAGTTTTCTTACACGCAGGAATGATTGTCAAAATTCATCAAGGATATTGACCATTACAAGCCAACAACAACTATTGAACTCTGTTGCACTGACTGCAATTCTTTTAATAAAGGAACTTCAGAAAATTAGTAAAGGATACATGTTGGCTGCATGTACCAATAGTTTAGTCAGTAAGTCCCTGTTCCGTATGAAAAGTTTGTGTTACAAATCACTATTCATATATAACTATACAGGATTCATGTAACTTTCAACAAGTTCATGAATTATGCTGTTTATGTGTGTGGTTTACATTCTGTCTGAGTTCAACTAGTTTTTTCTGAAGTTTGACATGTGCAGCCAATTGTGTGATGTTAGACGTTACAGCTAGATTCAAGAGAACTTTCCAATTAAGCTAATTCAGTGTAACAGCTGTGTGATATAGAAATGAACATATAGTCTAGCACAATATGCCAAAAAAGTAGAAGGAAATACAATCAACTTTTATTTTTTCCATACATATTTGGTGTTTTGCAACTAACCAGAGGAGACACTCGTCCAGTGAAGCTGGAGTAAGTTAGTGCCAGCTCTGACCAGTTGAATGGAAGCAGGTGCATCAGGCGTGTCCATGTCCAAGTCATTGAAACATACCTGAATGGGAAATGAGTGCAAAGAATGTGAGTGAGTAATAGAGTGAGAGAGTTAGTGAATGAGTGGATGGGTGAGGATTCATTGATTAAGTGATTGAGTGAGTGAGTGATTGAGTGATAGAGTGATAGAGTGATTTAGTGAGTGAGTGATTGATTGATTGATTGATTAAGTGAGTGAGTGAGTGAGTGAGTGAGTGAGTGAGTGAGTGAGTGAGTGAGTGAGTGAGTGAGTGAGTGAGTGAGTGAGTGAGTGAGTGAGTGAGTGAGTGAGTGAGTGAGTGAGTGAGTGAGTGAGTGAGTGAGTGAGTGAGTGAGTGAGTGAGTGAGTGAGTGAGTGAGTGAGTGAGTGAGTGAGTGAGTGAGTGAGTGAGTGAGTGAGTGAGTGAGTGAGTGAGTGAGTGAGTGAGTGAGTGAGTGAGTGAGTGAGTGAGTGAGTGAGTGAGTGAGTGAGTGAGTGAGTGAGTGAGTGAGTGAGTGAGTGAGTGAGTGAGTGAGTGAGTGAGTGAGTGAGTGAGTGAGTGAGTGAGTGAGTGAGTGAGTGAGTGAGTGAGTGAGTGAATGAGAAAGTGAGGGAGTGAGTGAGTGATTGAGTGAGTGAGGAAGTGAGTGACTAATGATTGAGTGTGTGTTTGTATGAGTGTACATGTATGTGTGTGTGTCTATGTGCTAGTATGCATGTGTGAAGAGGTAGAGGTATACATATCCTCACCATTCTTCCTCTAACGTGCACACACACGTGGATGCAAGGATGCACACACACACACTCAGAAGCAAACAAATTTGCTTTATAAATGACCATGTTCAGTTTAACAGGCACAATATGGAATAAACAACAATACTATTCTCTGGGAAACATACCACTGATGTTGTAAAATATAGCATGGTTTGCATTTTTAATTTCTCATTGTTTTCATCTATATTTGATTTAAATCATATCTATCAGATATATTATTCACAGACAGCGTGTGTGCCTGCTTGCATGTGCAACCAAAAGTAATTTTTTTTTTCAGAAATTGGTCTGTGAACCATCGCTCTTTACTGGTGCATGTGTCATTTTCATCCTGAAAGTCTTGAAATTTCCCAAAATGGTCCAAGAAAAATGTTAAGGGGTACTGAGAGAGTGGTTTAGGCTAATTTTTTTTTTGAAATTGATAAAGGTTCAAGAAATCTACCATCTGTCAATTTGGGCTCAATACTATTGTTAAATATGCCATCCCACATTCTTTAAAAATAACTTGATAGCAGAAGAGAAATATAATAAAATTTAATCCCATCTATATGAGATTGTGAGAATGAAACACTTAAGGACAAGCAAAACCAAATCACTATTGTTACAAATGAATTATAAAGTCAGTCAACATATTCCTGACTACACTCAACTTCTATGTGGTTCACAGTTCCTTTAGTTTGAATATGATGAATTTCCCAAAAAAACATGGAATGAAGGAGTAGAAGGTGAATGAGTTCATGATTATCTAAGTTAATGTTGAACTATGGATCAATTTTAATGATAGAATTGATAAATGATCAAATTCTATATCAGTATCAATACCAGTAAGCTGGATAAAATATAAGGAAAGATACTAGACTATTTAAATGATAAGTATATAGCTTTAAATAGTAGTAGCGTGCAATTTACGTGTGCTTGACTATAATTGTGGACTAGGCTACAGCATTTCCCGGTGGCCCATGTTGGTGTTATCTACTAGCAGTATTTTTGCAAGGGGAACACGGGCCATCGGGCTGTGGTTCTGGGTGTATTTCCTAGCATCAGTTTCATATCATGCATATTATAAACTTAGCTTGGTGTTGTTTATACTGCTGCAATTTTGGCATGTGCGATCCATGGCCACAATATTGACATTGCCAACTAGAAATGATGGTTGGGTCAATGAGGTATCAAAAGGTGAAAAGAAGATATTACCTTGCTCAGCCAGCACATGGATGCTCATTGCAATAGAATAGGCCAGGTTGTCCTGGATATCTACAGGAAGCTGTCGTAGTTAAACTATATAAAACAGGCATATGGATGAGGAGTGCTGATATTTTCCATCACCCATACCAGACCAGTCTAGATATATTTTGCTCCTTTCTAAGGGTTACCTGTCAAATGCAGAATGGAAGCGATCTTTGTCGGGGTCAAAACTATAGGGAATTCATAATGAATCTGCTTCTCTCTTACAGCCAGCATCACTATTGTATCCCACACAATCAACAGTAGTGAGAAGATAAAAGAAACCAAAAGAAAAATGACTAGAGACGATCGTCACCAAAAGAAAAAAAACAGTGGCCCTGAATTCAACTGCACACTAAACTCAAGTAAGTTATGTCCAGATTTCCGTGTGTTACTTCCACCGCAACACTAAGCATGCAGGCAATTGTTACGACAGGATCCTACCCTGACATCATCGGTGGCCTATCCCCAATTTGACCACAACAGGATGAAAATTCTACAGGATGGAAATTCTACAGGATGTAAATTGCAATGAAACAAGGCCTATTTTCATCTTGAAGAATGGTGTTAAAAATTTGCAAAAGTTCATATAAGGTTTTTGGTCTGTGCCCAAGGAACTTTCGTTAGCAAATTTTTTTTTTCCTTTTCCATTTTTGCATGACACCGTCCCTTTATACTTATACATTCAGATTTAATCAATTTGCCATCATATATGCTTTAGTATGTCTTAACTAAATTCATAACTAATATTTTAATATGAACGACTTAACCACAAACATAGTATTAACAAATTACCTATTGCTTGCAAGAAAGATGCACTTATATGGCAACTATAAATATGTAATCATTATGCAATCTTATCAATTTCAGTCATAGAACTTCAATTATTCCTATACACGTGCTCCAACTCTATTTACACATTTAACAATGAATGAACAATATATCTCAACATTACCCACCTTTGATGTCAATAGAATCCTTTTTAAACTCACACATGCCAGTTCTTTAGCTCTCTTCTTAGGTGGTGGTGGTTCTACGTTCAAAGAATTACTTCAACCTCTTTTTCGAATACTACGCCTTAGGTAGAAAAAAATGAAATGAGATGGGAAATGAGATGGGAAAATGGAAATTATTGAGGTATTATTCAAAATAGTAGTTGTATTATTAATGCGCAAATGGAATGTACACTGAAATTGAAATAAAAATTTCATTGGCTAACCATGTGTGACTCTGTTTGGCCTGCATAGATCATAATCAACTTTCAACATTTAATGCATTATTACTAAATTTTACTTGCCTCAGGATTTTTTGAGAATAACTTCATCTCAATCTTCACATTATTCTCGTAACAATGACAGAGTGATGCTTTTTTTCCATAGTCGATCCACTTGAGTGTTGCAAAGTTAATCGCTTTTGCACAATTCAATCCATGATTGAAGCCAGCATGGTACGCATACGGGAAGGTGATAATAAAGTTTCCCTTCTCTTGGACAACCTTTAGGTCAAAATAATAGAATTAGCATAATTCATATCATAATGATATAATCTTTGAGTTGTGTTTGCAGAGAAAACTAGCATTGTTATAGCTATATTTTATTTGACAGAAACAAATAAGTTAATATGGAAAATTAAAAGTTATTCTACATTCCATTTTGATCAAAATGATAGTACTTAATCAGAACTTTCTGCCAATCATGGCTAAAAATGCCATGTGGCTTATTTCATGATGATGAATTTTCAGATACAATTGGACCTAAAAATGATGAGAATGACACAACTTGGGACACTGACAAATTTGTGAGAATTTGTGGGGTCACAATTGGCTTCATTGCAGGGATTCCAAAAACTCTCATTTTTAAACCAATTATCTATAATATATCTCAAATTGTTTGTATTTTATATGATGCACACAACATATGATAAAATGTGACATATGTAGCAAAAAATGAAAAACAACTTCTTCAGTAATCTTGTTTAAGATTCTAAACAGAATAATCATTATCTGTCTGAACTCATATTATGCATCAAATTTTTTTCATTATTTTTTTATCACTGATCAAGCTATATAAACATTGATGTAAAAAAATCCTTCCTTCCTTTAAATAGAAATAAATAGTAGATGTTTTCCATGTTTGCCAGTTTGAAGTACCGACATTATAGCGAAAAGAATAGGGTTGGATTTGGTAAACATTTATTGTTTGCAATAATTGAGCAGAGGTAAAATATATATCCGTGTAATAAAGTAATTGCATACACAAGTATATAAATTTCTTAAAATGGATATATCTGTATGTTTATGTGGAAAAGAAGGTGAAATTGATCAGCAATAAAATTTTTTTTTAGAGTAACGAAGAAAACTTTCGATTGCATTAAATCACTTTTTTTTAATATTAATCTTATGTGCATCTATAAGCAAGGTAAGTCATTTATATGGATTCCTGAAGAAATTATGAATAAAAAATTCATGTACAATTCTTAGGATTTATAGTAGACACCATATCACTTCAACATCATCCCCACAGAGTTTATTATAACAGGGCTACAAATTTGATGTCATTTAAATATGGCCAAAAAATAGTCAGTTGTGTAATATAAAAATAGAGAGAAAACATTACTTCCATTATATTTATAAAAAAAATATTAAGAATTGAGTAAGTACAAAAGGTAGTAGTTAGAAAAAAAAGTGTTTTTCAACCATTTCTTACATGTTTAAGTTCTGCATCTATATCTACTATAACTTGGAGACAATTTTCCATGAATGCTTCTATATCAACAGTTCTCAAATTAGGTTATGCATAGAAAACCAAATACTTAAAATTTTATTAACCATTTGCGAAACAGGAGGATTTATTACCAAAATAATTCCTGTTATATTTGCTGCTCTCAGATTCATTTTGATGCTGCCAATTATTTTTTTCTGCTGCCAATTAGAAATGCTTCAGCCAATTACTTTTACTGCTGCTAATTACTTTTGCAGCTGCCAATCATGAAATGCAGGCATTCACAAAATGAATCAATATACTTTTCAAATAGTGTACCAAATAAACAGCTATAATTGTTGTGGGTGTAAGCAATATAGCAAATGTGCAGTAAACACTGAACTTCCCTTTCCACATTTTTTTGAATCTTTACAAGTTCTGCACTTTTAAATAATAAATGGCTATCATATGTTCAATTCCAAAAAGGAGTGCACCTCCATCATGTTGTAGGTGTATTTATTAGATAATTAATATGCAGATTCTCTCACACATATTATAACAAATGCTTTACTAAATGAGCCTTGCTAAATTAACCGAGTAGAGCTAGGATTGACCAAAGGAGTGCTAGATTATCAATTCTGAACTACTTAGAAATATTATCAATTTTTATTTGAAGCCTCTGAAACTCCCCTCGATCCTAAACCCTAATGGCAGTATCAGCAAGGTAATTACCATGGCTGAGCCTACAAATGTTTGGCAAAAGTACCATTTTCACCAATGTTGTCCATATTTTTAAGACAGACATAATTCAGACTTATCTGAAAGCTTAGGCATGGCGTGCAGAAAAGAACAATGCTGAAGATATTACAAAGGTACTAATAATTTCTTCAATTGGACATCAATATTGAAATATTTCTCTCAATATTGATCATTACTGGTCAGTACACAAACTTCTATAGGTAATATTAAATATTATATATAAGCTGTTTGTCTCTCCAATTCTTCTTGATATTCATCTGTGTGTCCTATTTTTATGAGTGCCCATGTGCCATGTATCTTCTCCTGAACCGATGAAGTGATCATGCTCAAATTTGAGGAGTATTCACCAAATGGAATATATTTGAAACTATTAACATTTTCAAGTCCACCCAATTTAGAGTATTTTTTGGGTATCCATTCTTCAACTTTTTATGTATCTTTATGATTATTTGATTTTTTGGGGTCACTCATGCATCTAGATGCCAAGCTGCATTATGCTTAAGATAAGGATAACCATTAGAAACAAAACCAATTAACACCTCTTTGAAGTCCTTGCAAGGAACATAGTAAAAAAAATTATTCAAATTTCTAAATAGTTTACGAAACTATAAAGAAATGGAATAATGATTCTTGTTCACTACAACTACAATGTATTTTTAGATAAAGTTAAATTCTTCCATTAAAGTAACTTAAGTGGTCACAAGGAGAGTCCTATAAAATTAAAGTTACGATAGACCTACAGGTTCAATTATAGAGAAAATGCAGAAATACGGACAAATATGCCAATTCATTGATATGTTTACATAAATTTCAAAATATAAAAATCTAATATGCACATACCTTCTGAAATTGAATATCATTTCGACGAAGAATAGAAGGTGACATCAAAGATATTTTATGTCTCAAAAAATTGGAACACCTCTTAAAGTATTCTGGAAAACATCCTGAAACATATATATAAATAAAAAAATCAAAACAAATCGAAGAGGGTATAACTAATGTAGCGTTGATTGTCTATCTATCAACAAGTTGTTGCAATTGAGTGACATAATTAGCATACAAAAGCATATACCACACACCTATGGACGCACGCATACACACACACAAGACACATCCAAGTTAACATCCAAACACATACGAAATGCATACATGCATGCATGCGTTCATGCACATCAGCTTAATTTAATATTTACATAGATTGAGAAAATAAAAAATTCACAAGTGAGACATCCATGCAAAATGACATTTATAAATTCAAACAAGTAAACATTATATTTTAATAACAGCAATTACTGAATGAATAAAAAGTCAAATTTTAAAGCATAGAGGCAAGGTTAATGCATCAGCAGAGGTTAAGTCAATGGGGAAAAAAAAATTATATTTGAATGGGGTTCATCGCCATTATATTGATTATCTGCTAGCAAAAAGAACAGGATACATAGTACATCTGTATATTTGTCTTAATACAATTAAAAGGAGTTTTAACAATTTAAGAAGCACAGAAAACCATCTTAATCTTAGATACACTCAAATATTCAAAAGAATTATTCAGTGGAACCTAATGTCAGCTCACACTGGTAGTGAGGATTGGGTACAGATTTAACCAGTGTTGACAAAGGAAAGCAGTTGTAAACTGCTGTTGCTGGAGAGCGGTATAATCCCATTCGTAGTGTGCACAGGTCTTTGGCGTCCCCACTACAGAGGTAACATTCTTCAACTGCCTTGTTATAGAGAGAAGTTTTTAAACCTTGTACAACCACAGTCAAGGCCTAATCTAAGCAGCTGGTCATTCTGAACATCAGGCATTTTATTGTACAAGCCAAAGATGACTGGAAATTCCTAGCCAAAAACCCCCACTCACATATGATTCAATGTTCTAACTTTATGGGGTGGGGTGTAGAAGGAAGAAAATTGGGTAAAAATATCAAGAGCAACAAGGAGTTTAACTGAAGACCTTAGTACTGGTGGATGGAGGAAGTTTCATAACAACAACAACAACAAGATTCCTGAGAAATTAATGATCACAATTGGCGAATTTGTTAAAGTTTGTCGGTAAAAATGTAGTGACGATGGGCAATAAGTGTTAGTAAAGACAATTTACTGACTCTACTATTTGAGGGAATTGGAGGGATGGAACATGAAAGGAATTTGTCTATGGAATATTTCTCTATCCTTCTGGCAGAATGGTGAATGTAGACTGTACTGAGGCACAACTAACAGTCATTTATGCACTGAAATCTCTCCGGTTGCAATAAAGAATGTTCAATTTACTGTTATCTCACTGGGAATGAACTTTACTACATAATATGGACAGTCAGTTGTACGTCGCTTTCTCTATCTGTCTGTCTGTCTGTCTCTCTGTCTGTCTGTCTGTCTGTCTGTCTGTCTGTCTGTCTGTCTGTCTGTCTGTCTGTCTGTCTGTCTGTCTGTCTGTCTGTCTGTCTGTCTGTCTGTCTGTCTGTCTGTCTGTCTGTCTGTCTGTCTGTCTGTCTGTCTGTCTGAGTGTTCGTCTGTGTATCCACGATTGACGCTTGAATTGTTTAAGGTAGTCCCACGAGCCCATATATATTTTCAAACATTGTCACCATGGGATTCCTTAAGCATTTTATACGGCTACACACACCCCTTTATGTATAAAAAACAACGGCAAATTTTTTCTCTTAGAAAAGAGATTTGATCTACGTACCTGCAACTTGGCATCACACAAAATTGATTGCTAATAATATGTCGTAAGGCCAAAAATTAAAAAAATTGGGAAAAAAAAAAATTGTAAATACACCTTGACCTTATCACGTTTGCTCTCGTATTGAAATTCTAGGACATATGTCACTAAAGCAGAAAATTTCTGTGGCCACAGCAGACCATAAAATTTGGATCGCAGAATCAAAAAACATAAAGAAGAGATTGTGTTCTCAGCATGGGCACTTACTCTAGTAATAACGAAATGAATATGTTATTGATCGATTATATTATCCATACACCCAGCGTATAGCTTCCTTTTAAGCTTTTAAGTCCTTATCAACCTGCCAATCATCAACAAATGATGGAATGTTGGACATGTCTACCCAAGATCAAACCAAGTTTCATAATTTTCATGCAAGACATTTTTCTTGGATAGCTACCGTAAAAATGAATTGAGGATGGTTAGTGCAAAAAGATTTAGAGATTTGTGGCACCAAAATAAATTTAAGACAAACAAGATTGGAAAAGAACTAACAGTGCAAAGAAACAATATGGGGAAAATAGAGTAAATTGTAGGTTAGAGGAGGTGACGAATGGTGACTGTGAGAATGGATTGATGCATATACGAAAAAATTCAAACTTAGTCATGAAATCATCAAATTTATACTAGCATAATGAGGATCTGTAACTCTGTACTGATGTGTAGACATTCTCTTTGACATATTCATTAAATTTGAGACAAGTAAAGAGACCACCAACACCTAATTTTGTGTTAAAAAATATGATGTCAAACACCTTACCCTTTGCTACTTTTTCAAGTTTCTTTCCATCCTCAGGTGCTACTGCATACCTAATCATATAAAGATTTTAAAAGAATAGCAATAATAGCAACAAATATCGCAAAATGTTGTGGTGTGTGAAAAAGCGTTCAAACGGGCATGAACCAGGTTTAATGGCTTGCAGTAAAGAATAATTTATATGTCAGAGTATTTTGGTTAGCTCAAAGAAAAATTGGTTGACTTACCATGTCTTCGGTTTTCCAAAATGGAGGTAGTTGATGGAATAAAAGTCCACGTCTTCGGTGTGCCACGCAAAAGTGGTGTTCCACATGCCAAAGTACAAGTATGGAGTGTTGACACCAGGAATGTTCACTCCATTCTCTGATAAAGTGTCCAGGATAGTGTTCAAGTTGTTCAGATTCCATTCTTTGACTGATGGATCTGTCAGGCTTCCAGGAACACCAGCTCCATACAGAGGCTTACTAAACCTCACGCTCTTCCAGTATTCAGCCTCTAGTTCATCATAGTCTTTCCCAGCTGGAGGTTTATTCCTACAGCATTAAAAGTCATCTCATTATAATTGTAGCAAGAAACACAAGTTTAAATTTAATTAAGTTAAATCCAACTTTTCACTGTCAGCCATCGAAGAAAACTCATCAAATGTCAGTGATTTTCTCTTTAGATTATGGAGCTGATAAACTCCTTATTTGCCAGTAACTTTCTGACATATCGGGTTGGATATTTTGAGGTCTCCAAGATTGCGATAAGTGGACCTTGCACTCCAACCTGGTGGAGGGATCACCTGCAAAGAATCCATAGTGAACATGAACTCCCCTTTTTCCAAAAAGGGTTTATCAATCTATTTGATGAAATACTACATAGAATTGAATTAGAGTGTGGCTCTATTATCACTAAGATGACAGCACCAATTAACAAGTTAAGAATATATACGCAACAATTACAAAAAGCATGTTTGCTTGTGTATTCTCACACACTCACACTCACAAATATATATATATATATAGCTATATATATTATTAGATGATAAATGACCACTAGATTTGGTTGGCAAAACACACTTTTTATGCCCTTGCCTGTGTTATTGAGTTTTTTTTGGGGTGAAATTAATCAAATTCCTTTCTTCATTTTTTTTTTAATGATAAATCAAAATGTCCTACCATATATGCATATTTACTCTTAAAAAGTTGTCACTAAGCATTAAGGGTGAGTGTCAGGCAATTACCGAAGTTAATTTGGACCCAGAAATAGCTTCTAATTCATTTTAAAACATTTTATGAGGCAACACCTCACATCCAATATATTATGAATTGTCTTAGGTGTTGCCTGTGGAGATTTTAAACATGTGCTACTATTGGACCAAGATAAAACTCTGGCAACTGTCCTGTACTCACTGCTACTGCCACATGCCATTGAGTTGGGAGAAATAGCATTGAGCTGGCTGAAACATCCCAAATAAGTTTTCACACACTCCATTTGCTCCACAAACGCAGCTACAAATATTCGGCAATTTGCTATCAGCATGCAGAAAATTTATAAAGTCGCTATTCCTACAGTGTGATAAGAGCATGAGCTATTAGCAGTTGCTGTAGTCAAGAATAGTTTTGCCTGTCGTGAATGCTGATATATTTTCAATGGTGTTGGAGATTCACTGATACCATCAATGGGTATTGCAAATTGTATGCGATTTAATAATTCAAGTCTCCTATTATTCTTAACTTCAAGATTGTAACATAGCAATCAAAACCATGTGGTCAAAATATGCTACATGTGCACCTCACAAGTTTTGCTGAGGAATATTGCATCTGTTTAGTAAAACCAAAATTATTTCTATTTTAAATGAATAATTGTTCCAGTAATAAAATATTTTTTGAAGAGATTACCAAATTATATCTACTTCAGCAATGTATCTGCAGTGGGATATGGTCTAAGAGTGATGAAACTGAATGATCTAATTGACAAGAAACATTTTGTAATGAAGAAATAATGGTGATATTAAAATTTTCTTGACATCCTCAATGTGGCTATGTAAGGTGTGACTATTCATGAATGGGTACCAGTATGCATGTTCATTATGTGTATCTTCAGATTATTCTACTGGTTGCATTGATCATTCATTCATACTTGGGAATGAATCATAAATTTGTTAACCAAACTAACTTTGTTCAAGTAAATCTCTTCTCTGCATCACTGATTCAAAGAAAATGAGATCTACTATTGCAAGTTCAATTAAGACTTTTGAACCATTTAGCTAGTAATTCAAAGAAAAAAAAAGATTACTCACCTTAGCAACACCATATTTATGGGCACGCTGTGTCTCCATGTACTTCACAACCCCAGAGAAATCTCTAAATTCGTCCTTTGTTGGGTAGAAACACATCACACCACTGTCAAACTTCCACAACATTGTCAGGATTATAGCTGTGAACAAGTAAACAAATTTTTATACAATATAAAAATAAATCTAAAAATGAATTATTGGTAAGCACCTAGCTTTCGAGCGAGCTAAATGAAAGGGGCGAGAGATTATGAGCAAAGGATCACACAAAATAAGTGAAAATGTTGTTGAATACATAGCTAGTACCTTTTGAGAGACATCCAAATGAAAATATCTAGAGTTCTCAGAAACGGATCACACCCTAAAAGCTAGCTATGTCATTATGGAATAAGTACCTAGTATTTTTTTCAGTCCAACGTGGAACAGCGTCTACTTGTAAGATATCAATCCTTACATAAAAGTGGGATTTATCAAATTTTAGGTCAGGAAATATCTGTCATTGTTCTGAATAGACGCTGTGGTGGAAGGATGGCCAGCAGTGAAGAGCAGGATTTTTCTCCAAAGGGGGACGAATTCAGAATCAGAAAATTCACTGGACACACTTTCCACAAATGTCCAAATCTGGTCACCGGAATAGAAAAACATTTTCAGATTCATCTTAGGAAAAGAAGTATGCTGTGCAATATACATCAAGTTTTGCTGATCAAAGAGGTGGGCATCTTAGAAGGCCTGAAATAAGAGGTCATATGTGAGGAATTGGAGTGAGAAGGAAAGAATATCACCAAATACTCACCATTTTCAATCATATGCCAGATATTATAAATACTCCTTGCGGGTTACAAATTTCAGAATTTTTTCAATGATTGTGAAATATTAAACCATCTATTCCAAACAATAAAGAAGTTTGGTCACTTCAGAGTCCATATGAAAGGTGTTGCCGAGCACAGGCATGTATAGATCAACTTTGCTTCTAAAAAAGATGCTGTGACATTACTTAAAGTGATAAGAAATTCTAATTTTCTTGGACCAATTTTAAAATTGAGTTGGACACCACGAAAACTGGATGATGAACCAGAAATGGTGACTAGCCTATTTACCAAACACTCAACTGCTGGGATCACTGTAAGGAACCTGAATGCCACCTGGGTGCTGTTTGTGGGAATTTGCATTGTCAAGTGAAAAAAGACAGTTAAACCTTTAGTAAAAGTGATTAGAAAATTATATCTAGATAAACTACTAACATTCATTATGGTCACCCACATTATTGTAAAGATAAAAGCACCGAAAACACACACACAGACATGACTATATAGAGGATCATGTAGTTAAAACTTGCCTGAAGACTTTCAAAAGACCCTATTTCAAACCCTAAAAGAATAAACCCCAAATATCCTATTCCACTGTAAGACAATAAATGCTTGATTTTTGTTTGATTCAAAGCCCCCACTGCTCAATAAATGATGGAGATCCCAACAAAAAAGTAACATATTCCTTACTAAACCCACTCGTACTAAAACTGTATAGACTCCTATTTTGGGGATCAAAATCAATGAAGCTATAATTAGGGTAGAGGCACCCTCATACACATCCGGGGCTCACATATGAAAAGAGGACGCAAATAATTTAAATAAGAAAGAGATGTTTATGAAAGTTTTACCCACATCCCCCATTAATACTGAATTAATCATTTGAACGCTCCTATCACCAGATACCACGTATAATAGAGCACCACTGAATAAAAATAGCCCAGAAGAATCCACCCCTAAAACCAAATACTTTAATCCCGCTTCTGCCCCATAGGCACTATTTGTTTTTGCCACTAAAATAAAAAGTATGATAGTTTGTAACTCAAAAAATAAATATATCCCAACCAAATTAACTGAAGAAACTAAGAGGAAAGACCCGAACAATTCCAAGAACACTAACAAAAAAAAAAAAAAGTGATAAGAAATTTTAATTTTCTTGGACCAATCGTAAGATTGAGTTGGACCCAACGAAAATTTAATGATGAACCAGAAACGGTGATAGCCTGATTTCCAACCATTCAACATCTCACCCGGGTGCTGTTTGTGGGTAATTTGCATTGTCAAGTGAAAAAACAAGAGTTAAAAGATCTTTTTCACCACTTTGGTGAAATTGAATCCTTCATATTATCAGAAAGGTCTACCTTTGCAATGCTCAGGTAAAATTTCTAACTATTGTTGATGCCATCTCTGCATGGACCCATATAGGTCGATTTTTTTATGAAAGTCTTTCTCTGAGGTTTAAGTTTAACAATGGGATTCCTATTGTTAAAACAAAGATAGAGAATTTGAGTAGGTACAAGAATTTGGACAAGATATGTTATGTTTTGGACAAATTTGGTTTAATCCAAGGGTATGGCTACAAAACTGGAGATGACTATGGTTTCATTCACTTTGATAGTGTGAATAATGCCCAAGCAGCTGTGAATTTCATAAGCACATATATTATTACGATGTTCAACCTGAGTTTCAAAGTGACTCCACAATAAATATAAAATATGACTTTTTCTCCAATGAGAGAGAAGCTAAAATCATCTATTTTAAACAAAAATCACCAAGGAATCCTATTCTGTTGAAATAACGTCAGACCACTTACATAATTCAAGGGTTTAAAAAAGACAAAAAGTATATGAAACTATAAATTTGGCGAGTATGTGTCATTTAGGATTTCAAACAATTGATTATAGCCATGTTAATGATCAGGATGGTTGTTTTGGTGATGTAATCAATACACAAGGTAGACATGTACACTGCACTTATACTTATATCATGTTACTCTCTGTTACGGTGTTGTGTACATTTTAGAAGAGATGGTTTATCAGAAGATGGATTCAAGACAGATTTAAGACAGGTTCTAAAACTTAACACAAGCCCTAGCCAAACCCTTACAAAATTATCTAATTATTATATGTGCTCTACCAACACACATGAAAGAAGGAAAAAAAAATATACTAGCTTCAGAGTTAATTGGGATAAAAACTCCAAAAAATTTCTAAATATGGAGTTTAAAAGTTACAATTGATAAGGACACAAACAAAGCACCACAAGGAAACATGGCATATATTATCTGTACATTCCTGATGTGAAAACATTATAATGAAAAAATTAGGAAAAGTTGGAAAGAATGGCACCAAATATCTTGAGCTAATCAGCTTTACATGAATCAGCTTTAAAATGGTTATAGGAATTTAGAGAACTTGCTTCCTTTTATCCTCCTCATACTGCATTCCAACAGTTTATCTCGTAGCTTCTTTTGCCTCTCCGTATTTTCCTCAGAATCCCTTACATGTTCCCTCCTAAGACCTTTCTCTTTCTGGATAACCAAATTAATTCATACACACAATATACATTTTACTGCTAGATACCAGATAATAGCTATATAATTTAGTATGAATAGCATGTATACCAGACTTAGTCCAGGCCTGTGTGAACAAGAAACATAATTGACACTAACATGCACAGGGAGAAACACACACAAGACCACACAACATATTCAGTGTGTAAGCAAATTGTACTAAATAATAAAGGAGTAATAAAAGGTATTATATTTCCATTATAAGAGAGTGTGTGTGTTCTTTCTAGTTCAAAAGCTTAGATGCTAAACCTAATGTGTACTGTGCACTACTGTATGCACTGAAATACTACTCTGCATGGGCTGGGCAGCATGCTTTCTACAAGGACATGATGATACCATTATACCCCTTATTTTATTTAATATCATCAGGAATAAATAGAAATCATTCCAAATTGGGCATGCTAATGAATGCTTTGGAAGACAAAGTTCCTGTTCAAAGCAGTGATCAAACAGCATTTAGCATAAAAGATGGCAAAAATTAATGGAATATGAATAATTATCACTGCAGAAACTTCACCAGTTGGTCAGTTTAATGCAGTAAATCTTATAATATACTTAGCTCTTACAGAAACTGTGGGCTTCTAGTTCTTCTTTTGTCCTTTTATTTTGCCACCATCAGGTGCACTTTTACGCTCACCACAACTTCTCCTATTATCATCTAGAGTGAAAAGAATAAGGTGAAGCGCTAAACTGAATGGGGAAGTTTTCCCAAGAAAACAGGGTACCTTCAGAATCCATCCTTGTCCTAGGCAAAAGCTTCTCCTTTTTCACAGAAATGCAATTTTTTTTTTTTTTTTTTTTTTTTTTTTTTTTTTTTTTTTCCGCGTTGGGTTGCCAAGGAACCGTTAAAAAAGTAGTGACTTGAAAAATCTCGAAAAAACGTAAAAAAAAATTAACAAATTGTTTTCCCCGCTGACAAGGTAAAGGAAACATGGAACCAAACTATTCTTATGATGGCGGCAGAAAAGCCAAGTATAGCGATGATGCAGTCCAGTTTGTAATACTTACGGTGAGGGTGAGAGGATAATGGTGGATACAAAATTCAGGATGCTTGGAATAAGCTTTTTATGGCCAGGGAACACAACATCCTATTTGTTGCCTAGCTAGTACCTCCAGTTAAACCAAAAAAAAATTTTTTTTTTTTGGAATGGTACATGATTATTTTTGCTCAAACCATTAAACAAAAATAATACTGACGTAATCAGTTGTCAGAGGTTTCCCTTCCTTGAACAAGCTATCATTTTTTTTGCCTTAATATGGGGCTGGGCCTTCGAAAAGAATGGTCACACCACTCCCAGTAAGTCAGGGAGATGGTTTGGGTGGGATTAGAAGTGGAGAATTCCACCAACATAGAAGATCAATGCTCTTGCTCATGGGTGGGTAGCTATAATAGGGTGCACCTGGTAGGAACTGTACAAAATCCTCACCCCCCCCCCCTCCCATTCCCCTCCATGCCTTTTCTCATGAATTAACAAACAATATTCCCTGTTATTGCAGAAAATATCCCTGTAAAAGGAGCAGATATTAATTATCTTTAAATTTTGGATTGCACCCTAGGGTGAGTCATAGAGATTAGCTTTAGAGTGTGGTAACATTAATAGTATTAGTCAGAAGGTGGTATTTTCAATATGGTGGATCACTACTGAGCATTGAATGAATGAGTCAGTGTGATGCAAACCTGATTTCAATAATTTTTCCTAGATTTGACTTGATTGACAGAGGCTTGGGCTATGAATTTGTTTATGTCACGCGATGTATACTATATGGACTTTCTGACAATAATTACAGTGCTCTCTCCTTGTGTGTTAGACAGCCAGAGTGTGCACTCGGATTTTTATCTTGTTTACTAAGCTCGGGCATCCAGTCAGTCCCTGCAGTACATGCATGCATTCCAAACCTGATATCCAAACATTTATCCCATTCATCTGCTGTCCATGCTTGCAGTTCCACAAAGCATTGCAAGCTTCCTGCAGTCAAAACCAAGACTCCAAATATGGATTCCATGCCTGCAGTCCAAGCATGAAATCCAAATTTCCTGTCCATCTCCCCTGCAGTCCAACCAAGCCTGCAGTGTAAGACTGCAGTCCAATGTTCCTTCACTCCGAGCATGTACTTAAGCCTATGTTCCAAGCCTACAATCCATGTCTGAGGGCAAGCTTTCAGTCCAAGGCTGAGGTTCGAATCTGCAGTCCAAGCCTACATTTTAACAATTTTACTCTCCAGACCTGCAGACCATGATCGCTGCTGTTTCAGCCATCAGTCTAAACTTGAAGTCCATGCCTCCACTCCAAGTCTATTATCTAAACCTGCCGTTTAAGGATCCTGCAGTTCAAACGTGGAGTGAAAGTCTTTTCCATAATGGGTACCAGTTTAAATTCCCAACCTGTCTTCCAAGCCTTAAATACAGGGTGCTGTAGTCTGACACTCCAGTCTAATGTTCCTTCATTCCATGCATGTAGTCTGTGTCTCCACTCCAAGACTCAGATCCATGACTGATAGTGAACATGTAGTTTGAGACTCAGGTGCAAACCAGAAGTCCAAGTCTCCTCCTTTACAAGTGTGATCTGCAGAACAGCATACCCAAGACATCCATTGCATTTATGCATTTCATTCCTGCATTCCAATCCTGTAATGCTTGGAATGCAACCCTTAAGTCCAATGCTCCTGCATCCCAATGTTCCATTCAAAGGTTTCTGTCCATGCATGCAATCCAAATCTGTAAACATGTACCTGCATTCCAAGACTGAATTCCAAACATACAGTCCAAAGCACCTGCATTACGAGCCTGGAGTTCAATCCTGCATCCTAGCCTGCTCTAACAACATGAATTTCAGGTATGTAGTCCAAGCCTGCAGTCCAACCTGGACTCCAAGGCTCCTACTACACAAGTGTGATGTCCACACCTGCTGCTCTAGGCTGCTGCAATTCAAGCTGTCAGTCTAGGCTTGCAATCCAAACCTCCACACAAAGTTTGATAGCTAAACCTGCCATTCAGGATACTGCGGTAAAATCCTGTATTCAAACAATGGTCCGAGATTGGTACAAGCTTTAAGTTCATACCTGCAGTTCAAGCTCGCTGTCGAAGCAAAGTGTGCTAGAGTGCAGTGCCCTGGTAATTTTAGGTCAGAACCCACCGATCAAGGCTCCTGCTCTCCATGGCTCCAGCAATCCAAGCCTGAAATATGTGTCTTCAGTATAAGCCTGCATTCTAAGCCTGCAGTCCTAGCATGCATTCCATGACTATTCCCCAAGCATTACATCTGAGTCTCATGCAGTCCAAGCCTACATTCTAAGATTGAAAGTGAAGCATGCAGAGCAAGGTTTTTGCAGCCAAGCCTAGTGTTTGAGCCAGAAGTCCATGCATGCAATGCAAGCTTTCATTCCTGGGCATCATTCTGAGTCTTCTTTAAACCATTCTTGCCAACTTTTCTGGTAGTCAAAGCCTACAGTCAAAGCCTACACTAAAAACCATTATTCCAATCCTGCAGTCCAATCCTGCACTCTAATCCGGCTGCCTAATTCTTCAGTTCAAAGTTCTTGCAGTCATAGCTTGCAGTGTTAGACTGCTGTCAGGCCTGCAGTCCTAATTTGCAGTCCGAGCCTTCAGTCCAATCCTGCCGTCCAAACCTGAAGTTTGAACATGCAATTTGATCATGCACTCCACACTCCTGCACTCATAGCTTGCAGTACTATCCTGTTCATATAGAAGGAGTGAAGTACTTGCATCAGTGGTAAAGAAATAATGATTAAATGGGGCAAGGGTTAATTTTTTATTGCACATCTGAAATGTCCATCTGGGAGAGCTGCCTGTATCTCTTTCAATTTCATCAGTAGTTAAAAAGTGAGTTTTTCAATTGAGTCAAAGTTATTGTGAACATCTTTACCAATAATATCTTATACAGTTTCTCATTAATTAATATATTTGCATGTGATGCTAAAATAATTGAAAATGATCTTTTCATTGAGCAAATAAAAAAAAATAAAACCAAAAAAAAAAAAAATACTCTACTTCATGCACTAGCAATATAACTTCTTGGATTATGCTGTCCTGGAGGGAGTATTCTCTTAATATTTATTTAAAAATGCCTATCTAATGTTGATTTAGAGAAAAGTAGCTTAATTATTGTTAAATCAAGACATTAAATCTTAAGTAGTGCAAATTTTGATATGAAATTTTCAGTTTTGCTGGCCCACCAGCAGCATAACCATTACCCCGATCATTAAAGATGGGCACGCAAAGTGCCAGTTCTTTGGGACATGGGCTCATTGGACATCAAAGAATATGCCAGTGTGTGCTAGTATAATGGGGAATCCTTAGAACTGTGGCCATCTGTCCCTTCATTGCCCATGCAGTTGCTGCCTATGCAATCTTTTATATGTTCTAGACAATGCCTCCTGGGCCATTGCATAGTTGAGGATCCTCCACATTGTTCTTGATAATCATGTGAGCACTAATCCAGAGGATGACATAGTGTGTGAGGAGTTGTGCCATTTCTTTCGAGATTGTTCCAGCACTCCATTGTCCTTTATCATAGGTGAAATTAATGGTGTCTCCCTCTATAACTAATGGGATATTGACATCAACCATCTGAGCTACGATACTGCAAACTGACCCTGCACTTGGATTTCCTAGTGTTTGATGGACCACTCATTATCTTGACAGTGTGAAAGTTTTGGGTGAGTATTTCAAATGCAGCTTAGAAGCATGGAAGGAAGAAATGTGAAATGGGGGGCAATTTTTTTCAAACCAGAATACTAAAGAACAAACTAATACCAAATCAAAACCCAGGGTGTGCTGCTAAGAAACTTGGGTTACCTTTGACAGAGAAACACCTGCTTTTTTCGTATCCTACATCTAGGTATCTTCCAAATATTATTCTAACCTTTGCAAATATGTGTGTGGACTAATTCAATGTCACTGAGATATGATGAAACAGTCAACAGAAAAAGCCCTTAGGAAATCCTGCTCCTAGTTTTATATAATTTATTGCTGATTCATCGTCATGTGAGAAACATGATTTTGAGCTTATTCTCTATTGTCTCTGCCTAGCCAGTCAGATATTGCTGCGATATTATAGTGATGTGTATTATGATTTCACTGTGAAGGTTGTGTATAGAAAATGAAGATACCAGTGTATCAGTGATTGGCTTCTCCAGTTCTATTGACGTCATAGCAGATGACCTTTCACCATGGATATCCCTGAATACAAGTTGGTGACAATATTGTGTCATCTTCTGCACACCCACACATCCCCTATTCAGTCAATATATCAATGCTATCCCACATATCATCAGCAAAAGAGATAAGCATATACAATATCAAGTCTAACACAAATATGAAACAGGAAAGTGAACACAAACTTGCCTAGGTTTAAATTAGATATCAAACCAGTGCAAATGTTCATAATTCAAATAAATTAGCATGCACATGATTCTTGATGGAGTCAAAGAACAACGATGTGACCTAAGTTCACATTCTTCAGAGTCTTGTTAGTAGCTGTCATTTATTTCCAATATTTTGAATATCTCCTTATATCCAGTGAAGTTGCTATTGGGCTCCTGTTGAACCTCCATCTTCACCGCTTCAATATTTCTTAGACATGAAA
This sequence comes from Lycopodina hypogea, assembly GCA_963969325.1. Classification (NCBI taxonomy): domain Eukaryota; kingdom Metazoa; phylum Porifera; class Demospongiae; order Poecilosclerida; family Cladorhizidae; genus Lycopodina; species Lycopodina hypogea. Next base: position 515,856 of record OZ017791.1, on the reverse strand, counting down.
TGCCATTCCTTTCCTTGTGTAACATAAAAAATGGCAAAAATGTTATTTCTGCAACAAAATAAAAACCCTAGGGATGTAGACCCATGAACATATATATATTTGGAATTATTATAATCTGTGGAATGTTTCAAGTACAAATATTAGAAAACACCCTAAAATTTTTCTAATATCAAGCCAAAAAGAGCCAAATAATTGTAATTTGTCCAAACACACCCTAGGATGAGAAAAGTTTAATATATGGTATACAATAACAACTTGACATTTTGAGTGACACAGGCAGAATCCATCATGGCTACACCTCTCTCCATTTGTATGCAAAATGAAAAAGTGCCAAAAGAAATAATTATGAATATTACCTGGACTGAAGGAGTTAGATATACGACCACAATTTAATGTATATTTAGGTTCATGTGTGTGTGTGTAGGCATCACGGCTAAAGAGTGGGAATAAAATTGCTGAAATTTGACATGTACTCTACAAGAACACAGGTGAGCACAACTGAACAAATATGGGCATGGTTATGGATATTCTTTTGTTATAGCCACTCCCACACACTCATTTATAGATTAACACAACAAAAATTGGCCATATGGAATCCAAGCATCCTGGTGAGCTTTATTATTTTCGATAAGTTTTGCAATATGTGTGGCTACTATTAGCTACACCTGCAGGGTATACTATTCTGAACCTTAAGCTTACTAAAAGGTAAACATTGCCGAAATTTGATTGATTTCTATAATATTTCATTTTGAAATTGGCAGTGCAATATCATGTATATAGGATACCTGCATTTATATTATATATATATATATATATATACCACATATAAACAATAGCTTACAAATCACACTCATGCAAACAAAAAAACACACTCCTTTCAAACCAAAAAAAGAAGCAATAACTCATACTCTTGCAAAAGACGCATATACCCAACAACAATTCATTAATTCCTGCCCAAAACACATATTCTTGCTATCAACAATACACACTCCAACCTAAAATCAACACTTGGGCCAACAATAGCATCCACTTCTGACTACATTAACAAACTCCAGCCAACGAATCTTAGAACAACAACACATACTTCTTCCAACATCAACACTCACATCTGCCTACTATAACACACCACTGCTAAAAAAACACATTACTGCCAACATCACTAACTTCTGCAACGAATGCACAATTCAGCCTAGAATACACACTCTCGCCAATAACGCACTCTTACAATAAACACACAATTCATCTTACAGCAACTTACATTCTAGCCTAATGCACATATTGATGCAAGCAACAATATGCATTCCTGCCTACATCTGCATGCTCCAGTCAATGATATTTGTAGCCCAAGCCTCCACAGACACATGGTTTCTTGCAACTCGCTACCACCCTTCCCCTAACACATGTGACCTGGAATCTTTCCTACTACATATATGCTCATTGATATCCCCCACCCAATCCTTACCTATTGGCCATGGGATCTCCATCCCCCAACACATAGGCCCTGGTTCTCCCATCCTTTAAGACTCAATACACAAGTGTCCTGAGATCAGCATTCCCTTCCCACACACATGGGAACTGCAATCTGTCATCCTTCCGTATACATGGGCATCTGGATCTCTCCCTCCCTCCTAAATATGGGTCCAGTAATGTCTCCTCCCCACAGTACACATGAGCCCTAGAATCAAGTGCCACTTTATACATGATCCTAAAATCATTCCACCCACCTTCCACCTTAACACATGGTAACTGGAATCTCTGTACTCAACCCGCCTAAACCAAGGTCCATTGAGTAACTTAACTCCCTACACATGTGCCCTAAAATCTTTATATTCCCTCTAGATTATGGTCCTAGAATGTCCCATTATCAACCCCCAACCCAACACATTGGTCCTGAATCTCAATTCCACAAACTACATATCAGCCTTTGAACCTCCCCACCTCACCAACACATAGGCCATGGAATTTCTTCACTGCTACCCACACCTACAATAGTCTCAGGGATATGTTCGCCCCTACAAATGGGCCATGGAATTTCTCCACTGCCACCCACACATACAAATAGTCTCTGGGATATGTCCGCCCCTATAAATGGGCCCTGGAATCCCTCCGCCCTAATCGTAGACCCTGGAATCTTCCCCTAACCTTAATTGGGCTGTGGAATTTCATATCTCCTTCCAAGACATAGGCCCTGTAATTTCTCCAATCCCCACCTCTGGATGGACCCGATAATATTCCCCTACTCCTAAAACTTGACCTTATAACTCCCTATCCCCTCTCTCCCACAAAACATGGTCCCTGGAATATCTCTCTACTACATATATGCACAGGATTATCCCCGCAGAACCCACCACCCTAAATACACTTTGGCCCAGTTATATCACCCAACCCCTACACATGGTCCCTTAATACAACGTAATCAAGACCTCCGTTCATCTCCTACTGCTATGCAAGGGCTCTGGGATCTCTACCCACCCCCTCCAAAATTGGGCCCTGGGGTCACCCACAACATCCCTACACTTGGACCCTGGAATCTCTTACAATCTCATACAACCTCCCCCCAAGAATGGGTGCTGAACACTTCCACACCCCTTTCATATTGCTCCAGAATCTCCCATCCTACAACCCCACCAACTCATTGGCCTGGGAATCTTCCCCAACCCTCCTTCCACATTTGACCTGGGAGATTCCATTTCCTGTATATTGGCCAATGGATATCCCACCATCCCTACCAAATGGGCCCTGGAATATCCCTCCAACAGATAAAAATGGGACCTGGTATCCCCCCCCCCTCCCCCCTAAACATGGATCCTGAATCTTCTCTAACCTTACAACTAGTCTCTGGGATTTGACATCCCCCCCTCCCAACCCACACTTATCTGTTGGCCCAGGTATATCTCCACCTCCTCTACATTGGTGCTAAGATCTCCAATCCTCAAATCCCCAAATATATAAGCCCTGGAATCCACCCAGCCCCTCCAGTAGATGCACCCTTGAATAATTTAATTTTAACAACCAAAAAAATAATGTTAACAACTTTGCCTAACAAGCTGTGGTGATCAAAATTGAAAAAAAAAATTTTTTTTCCCTTTTTTTTCTTGATGTGTCTGTCATCATAAAAAAGTGAAAAAATTGCATAAATCACTAAAAACATAAATTTCTTATCACTGAGATTTGATTAATGATATGTGGATATCTTAAAGTCATTTTACAACAATTATTCTATATAAATTATGCTGTATTAACCTGTTAACCCAAGGTAAGCATTTGAAATGATTGTGCAAGAATGCTCTATATAAATTTATGCAATGTCATAGTGATATGTTTTAAAAAAATAAGAAAAAAGTTAGACTTGCTGAGAATACTAGCAATTATTTACAAGATAAGTTTATTTTTTCTACCTTTCAGCCAAAAATTATATAAATTTTTGCCTCACAAATATGGCTTAGATGTGATATGCACTACACAAGCCTGTTATAAATAGTAGGGCCATAAGACTGCGCATTGGCACGCAAAAGCACAACTCATTATGAAGAATACCTTCATTCGTGCCCAGGCATTTTTAACTTTCATGAGGAAATTTCTTGTTGCCATAGAAACTGTTAAACTCCCCACCCCCCCCCCCCCACCCCCGTTGAACGGAAGCTACAACGATTTCATTCTCTCTTAAACAACAAATCGCATTCTAATCTTTTCTTTTCAGTTGGATAAGACCAGTGACACACGTAAACATACTATCATCAATGTCCTCTAGCATTTAGCTTTAGTAAAGTACTAAGCTAAGCTGATATAGACGACACACAAACACACACACACTCTTAGAACTTAGAACTTAGAAGCTGCCCATGGTACGGAAGTACCATGATGGCAGTGTCCTGGATGAATCCAGGACCAATGGCAATAAACTTTGCTTATGACTGCATCACACAGAAATGTTGGTGTCTGGTCAGATCTTCTTGTCTTCAAAATTTTCTTCCACAAGCATAACTTAGCGTTCTTAATTCAGATTTCTTGTTGGCTGAACAGGTGTTCCATCCCCTGGATGTTGAAATTTTCTCTACACCATCTAAACACAGATGAAACCACCCCTTCCTGTCCTGGGCATAACTCATACCATCTATCATACACACCAATTGCCTGCAAATCCACTTTCAAAACATCTCTCTACCTCTTCTTTGCCCCCCTGTGGCATGGTCTCTTCATGTTAAGCTCCCCAAACAACAATCTATTTGGAAGCCTTTCTTCATCCATGCGACCCACATGACCCAGCCATCTTAAACGCTGCTCCACAATGATATCAGAGATGGAGTGCTGCAAGCCAAACCTATGTGATAGGCTTTGAGATGTTAATCTTTCATTCCATTGTTGGTACCTCGTCACACCCAGGATTGTCCGAATACAACGGTTATGAAAAGAATTCAAACGTCTTGTATGCACAGCCTTCATCGTCCAAGTTTCAGCTCCATACAGTAATACAGCTAGAACAACTGCCCTATACACTGCTCTCTTTGTGGCCAATGAGAGGTCTTTGTTCTTAAATACTGGCACCCTCAAACATCCAAATGCTCTAGCTGCTATAGCAATTCTTCTAGTCACCTCACTAGTGATCTCCCCAATCTCTTGAGATGTTAGCACCCAAGTATGTGAAGTCCTGGACTACATCCACAGAGCCACCCTCCACCTGCACTGGTCTGACATCACTCTCATTCAAACCCTCACCAACAACCATCCCTTTTGTCTTCTCAGTACTCACAGTCAGCCCCCATTCACTTGCCACTTTCACAAACTCTGCTGCTACTGACTCAAAACTATTCCGAGAGGTTGCATACAATGCCACATCATCAGAAAACTGGGATTCAGTTACTTTCATCTCACTCAATCTAGACTTAGCTGTGCGGTCCCCAACCAACTTCCTACCATGCTTATATAACACACTCACTCCTGCACCACTACTCCTATTGCGCCAATCAGCCACCATAACACTAAAATTGATATAAAATAATGTGGGTGCCAGGGTACATCCCTGCCGTAAGCCATTCCGGACCTCAAACCTATCAGTTACAGTTGAACCCACTCTAACCTCAGCATGCATCCCCTCATGGAAAGACTTCACAATATTCAACATTATTTCTGGCACACCATACTTCTCTAGGACCTTCCATAGGGCTTGCCTGGGCACTGAATCATAAGCCTTCCTCAATTCTACAAACAACACATACAATGATTCGCCATGTTCCCTCGCTTTCTCCACAAGCTGTCTAGCAATAAAAATCATGTCTGCACAACCATGACCTTTCCTGAACCCACTCTGTGACTCTGCCAGAATTTTTTCAGCAATCACTTGCAATCTTCCCTGTACAATTCTGCCTAGTACCTTCCCTACCACATCCAACAAACTTATTCCACATCAATGGTCACACTGCTTCAGGTCACCTTTCTTTGGGATTGGAACAACCACTGTGTCCTGCCAGTCTCTCACCACTTTACCTTTTTCCCACACCTTCTGCATCACCTCCAGCATTCTATCCCACAGATCTACACCACCATGGAGGATTAGTTCAGGAAGGACACCAGACTTTCCTCCTGCCTTTCTCATCTTCAATTTGGTTAGAGCCTGCATCAATTCCTCTTCAGTTGGTGGCATATCCAAATCCAAGTGTGGTGGGAGTAGTGGCAGAGTGTCAATCACTTCATCATTGAATGCACAAGTTATGTTAAGTATCTTTACAAAATGCTGATGCCATCTGGCTCTTACCTCCTCGAGACCCTGAGTCAAACTTCCATTTTCTTTCATGACAGCAGTGGGTCTTGTTGGTCTTCTTCCAGCATGAGCCAGCTGCAACTTCCTGATACTCTTCCAACTTCTGCAACCATCCTTTTTTGCAGCTTCCCCCTCCTTGGCAAACCTGCATATCCATTCTTCCTTAACATGGTCCACTGCAACTTTTACCTTTCTCTGATGTTATCCTAAACTCCTTCCTATTGGCTGAAGTATTGCACTGTATCATCCTCAGGTGAGCATCATCCTTGGCTTTGATCAGAGGTGACAACAACTCCTCACTATCCTCAAACCAGTCTGGTTGCTTCCTCTTCCCTGTACCAACCAGTTCTTCGGCAGCTGACACAATACAAGACTTCAGAGCATCCCAGTTGCACTTGGTGGAATCTCCAGCTCTGAGTGGTCTAGCCAGCAAATGTTGTTCCAACACTTCATGGTATTCATCCCTCTTGGCATGGGTTTTCAGTTTATGGATGGAAAAAGGCAAAGAAATCTTGTCTTTTCTTTTGGCAGGACGGGGAACAGTAACTTTAGCTTAGCTCTTACAAGCTTATGGGCAGTCCAGCAGTTTGCTCCCCTCATCACCTGCACATCTCTGCAAACAACTCTCTATTCAGCCTTCATCATGACAAAGTCTATCATGTGACATTTCTTTGTTGCTGGGTGCGTCCAAGTTCCTTGATAGATTATCTTCTTTTGGAACCAGGTATTCATGATTGAGAACTGATTTAATGCACAGAATTCCAAAAATTCCTCACCCACAAAATTACGCTCACTCAAGCCATGCTTCCCTAAACACCTTTCCATAGAATATTCCCTGTGTCCAACATACCCACCCTAGCATTGAAATCACCCAGCATAACAAGGATATCATTACGTAGAATCCTACCTATTGTATCCTGCAAATCATCATAAAACTTGAGCTTAATGCTTGGAGGTGCCTTAGTTGTGGGTGCGTAAGCACACACTACTGAAACATAAGTGCCTGAGGCCTTTCCAGATCATCCTCCCTTTTTCTTTCCTTTGTGTACCCACTTCAATCTAGCTGCTATTATTCGGGAAATAACTGCTTCCCACACCTACCCTGCATTTTTCCATGCCACTGTAGCCTTTTCGTCCAATGTTATTCAGACACCCTCATTTCTACTAGCTCTTTCCTGATCCCCTGGCAGAGGACGACCAGAGTGCAGAAGGTATATTTACCCACTGGCCACACATCCTTTCCAAACCACTTTGTCTCTTGGATCCCTGCAACAGATACACCATATTCCCTCAATTCTCCCATTAACAAATCTATCTTCCTATCAATCTTCCCAGGCTTGTCACTATGGTTACCATGTTTAGCTATACCCATTAGTTGCTTCCTACAGATCCGCTCATCACCTGAACACTCTACTAAAGTACGGACATTCCAGGTAGCTACTACTAAACTATTTCTATTTCTCTTTGATTTCTGCTTCATGTTCTGATCTTTTGTCATGAAGCTGTTCTTTATTACCATTCTCTTGTGCTGAACTTTCTTAGTTTGGTTCGAAAAACCAAAGAAAGTGAACTGCTATCAAAATCTGGACTACTCCACACGATTATTGACAGCTGCTTGTCAAGAGTAGCCACAAATGTTTATAACAAATGAGGTACTTGACTAGTTGGTAGGGTTTGTAGATAATACAGGTAAAACAAACGCAGTGGTAAATGAAATTAACTTATATACAAAGCTAGTGTTAAATGAAATTAACTTATATTTGTTGAATAAAATGACAAGGTTAAAGTTCTGAATTGAACTTTACTTATAATAACTAGTAAAATTTGGTGAGAGATAAATATAGCAATCATTAAAAAAATTCCAAAAAAATATATATATTTTTTTCCTTTTTTTTTTCTGTTTTGTGCTGAACTTTCTTATCTTTGGTTTGAAACACCAAACAAAGTGAATTATTATCAAAATCTGGACAACTCACAGATTATAGACAGCAGCTTGTCAAGACTTAGCAACAAATGTTTACAACAGATGTGTTACCACGGTTACCACAATGAGTTACTTGACAAGTTGGTAGGGTTCATAGATAATACAAGTAAATAATTGTAGTGATAAATGAAATTAACTTATATAGAAAGTGCTAGTGTTAATTAAAATTAATTTATATAGTACTCACTAATGATATCTGTGCAAGTCTAAAATGATTTCTGTTGTTATGGAAGTAGCGACTTGAAAGAGAATTTTAAGACTAGAATTATTCAAATTTTGGACTACCAACAGACTTCCAATTAGTTAAGTACAAGTGAATATATCTGTAGAATAAAATGAAAAAGTTAAACCAGTGCCAAATTAACTCAACTTATTATAACCAGTAGAACTTGGAGAGAGACAAGTATAGCAATCATTCAAAAGTTCAAATTTTTATTTTATTTATTTATTTATTTATTTTAATTCATTTATTTTTTTTTGGACGCACCCAGTAACAAAGAAATGTCACATGATAAACTTTGTCGTGATGAGGGCTGTACAGAGAGTTGTTTGCAGAGATGTGCAGGTGACACATACAAGCGCGCACGCACACGCACATACAAACACCAACACACATTTTTATTTTATTGTCAGGTGATATCTTAACATACGCAATATTTTACAAAGAAAGCTGAACATGTAAAGTGTGATCCAAGCGTATGAGCCAATTGTCTTTTATCACAAGTTGACTACTTATTTATTTTTTTATTTTTTTCCCCATTGATTTCTTCATTTGGCATGCTGATATGAATCTGCTGTTGAGTGGTGATGGTCACAACCACATTATGCGTGCTGCAGTTAGCCTGTGTGATTATCACAGTATCACCTTCTTAGTTATTTCCATTCAAATTGTGCTATCAATTTGTTAAACATTTAGTTTGTAAGTCATACATCCCAATTGAAGCACCATCTAATTGGAATTCCAATCCTCACAAATTGTGAAGTTCCTGAAGGTGGCTCATCATGTGATTTGTTACAAGTTAAATTAAAATGTTGACCATCACATTGTGTTCTTTGTCTTTCTTTATGGTTTATTGTTATTTAAGTGGTTTTATCAGATATATTTGGAGATACTATAATCATTCTGAGATGCTACATTTTTGGCAGGGTATGAGTCTATAAGCTGAGTACAGCATTTTCTAGCATCACTAGTTGAGTAGAGATATCTAGGTGTTTTTTTTTTTTTTTTTTTTCACTTTTGATATTTGCACATTTTTGATTGCCTGTCCACTTTCTAATTTTCTATTCATTTATAATGTTATTAAACCAAATTGGATAAAATCTAGCGTGAGCATTTGGGGGAAAGGTAGATGTGGCTTTTATGTAATAGAGTTTTGAATAACTGTACTATATACTTTTTGTTATATACTTTTTTCCATGCATTAACATGCACTGAGATTTAAAGAAGAACATGTCGCATTGGAATGAGTTTAGACTTGAGTACTTGGATTGGATGTCCAATGATTTCTATATTTTAAAATTTACAATAGCAGTATGTTTGCCTTCATATTATATTCTGTGCATCCATGAAGCTGAAGAAATGTTTGCTTTGTTTGTTCTACCTTTTATGTGTTTAGTTTTCTGTACATTTGCCCACTCTAATTAATTTAAAATTACCTAATTGAAGTAAACATTAATGTAGTTTTATTTTAATAGAATTAAGCTTTTTCTATGTTTTAAAACTATTTGAGTGGTACATTTATTCTTTCTAACAAACATACAGTCAAAACACTGGGTCACTCAGAATATTTCCTATATATACTCTGCAAATGATGGGGGAGAAGAAATGTAATGATTTTTAAATATTAATTATAAAGATTTACGTAAGTATATTAATATCTGTGATTTATATGTTCTGACATCCCTCTCTTACTCTTTAACTCATATTTTTTGGACATCTGTCTTATATGTGTGCATTGAAATTGCAGTGACGACATGCCTAAAGTTAAAGAAAGGTAAAAAATAAAGCATTCTCGTGAATGTAGCAAAACATTTGGTGTTGAGAGGATACTAGACAAATGTATCAGTAAAAGAGGGAAGGTGGAATACCTCCTGAAGTGGTTGAATTACTTGGAGTCTGAGAGTACTTGGGAGTCTGAAAGTAACCTGGTGTATTCCCCGCATATGAAGGGTGAGCCTTCCATGCCTTCCTCTAAACCTGATCAGTCAGGGAAAGCCGGGAGTACTGTTGTTTCTGAAAATAGTGCCATTTCTATTGGGAATATTATGATTGCAACTGGTAACACTCCTGTTACTGGGAGTACTTGTGTTGCTGGGAATACTAAAGTTGCTGGCCAGATTGCTGTCACCAGCAAGAAGAATTCAGGAAGCATGTTGGGGAAGGATAAGGGAAAGGAGGCCAAAATGAAGGTTGGATGGACAGTATTCATCATCATACCCCTTGTTTCTGACATTCTAACTTCACTGAGAACTATCCTTGTCTCCTAATAACTTTGACAACTTTCTTTTTTATCTCTATCACTTTTTACTAGCTTGATCATCTCATTGTACCAGCACATGCCAACTCTTAGCTTTGCTTCAAACTGATAGAACTTAACCAAAACAATTACTCCATGTAATTTTATATATCCAGTAACTTTGTATGCTAGGTCCATCAATGTATCAACATAAATAATATCAGTTGTGCACATTACTGATTGTGACCTGATGGCTGCAAATGTCTCTTACATGGCACATATCAGGGTTGAATTTGTGTAGAGCTGGACTTGTTGACAGAAACCAGTTATTCAGTTGCAATGTTGGAAAAGTTGAGGTGATGGGTTTGGTAATATCTTACCCAATCAATATTAGTAGAGCATGGACAAAAAGGCAGTGTATCTATGACAAAATAGGTAAAGGGTGAGCTATGATGTATTGTCCTCTATAATAGTGCACAATTTATGTGCAATGAGAAACAATGTGGTTTAAAAACACAACTTTGTACAACCTTAAATTTATTCATGAATGAAATAGTCCAACTTTTTGGCTACTATCAAATAATAAGTTCTTTTTAATGACCATGAACTGTTGTTATAACCAAGGCAAACTCTCCTCCAACCTGAAATATTAGTCGTAATAGATTAACACAATCAATGAAAAGTAAGCAATTATGCAGATATCATTACCACTCCTTTTTTTCCCATAATTTCTAAAATGTTGGCCCTTTCTACCCTACTGAGGAAAAGATCAGGTGGATCTTTGAATGCACATGGATATTTTAATTAAACATAAATTACAATGGGTTAATATTAGATCAGTTTACAATGATATTTACTATATAAAAGAATATGAAATTAAAAAATATAAATTGAATGGGAATTTTATAAGTCAGAGCATTTGAAAATGAAACCCAAAAAAAGGCTGTTTTGGCTTCAATTGGCTAGCAATAACCTTTATCCTCTAAACCACTAGAAAATTTTGGTTCAATGGTTGAAGAGTGGGACTAGCAAGACATTCTCTCCTCTGTGGGTATTTATGGCAAAGCATATAAACAGAACCATAGGTACAACATTATAGATGCTGTGTTCCTAGAAATTGTAAATTCACCTCTTACTTATAATGGGGTGAATGTGCAGAAATGCATAGTTTATAGTTACAGTTATCTCTGAAGATCTGAATATGGAAAAGGAGAGAGGGTAAAGGGTCTAGCACACTGAAATTGGAGAATGGTCAAAGAATTGACAATGCAGCAGCAGGACAGGTATTTTCCATGATTTGAAAGATCAAATGAGATGTCAGAGAAAAAAAAGAAGTTCAATTTAATCCAATCTTCTCTAGTATCTCTCAAGATCAAACAACGACAATCAAAAGCAACCTTCGGTTATGTGTTTGATCCAACAAAAAACTTGCCAAAAAATAGTAATAATGCTACTTTATATTATAATAAAATATGTTATAGTATGTTAGTTATAATAACTATGGTCATGACCACTTCATTTGCTTTGCTAAGCTTGCTTACCATCAACAAGTAAAGGAAATCTAGGGAAATTGACAGAATATCATAACGATTTTATGTGGAAATTAAGCAGTGAAGTGAGGTTAGGAGAGCAAATGCAAAAATACTGCCTGTTATGCTATCAGGGCACACCTCATATTTTATTGTAAATTAGACATAATCTGCACGAGCACAAATTAACCTATTGTACTAATTATTTTGATCCCAACGGGTATGATCATTCCCTCTAATGATAATATATGTCTGTCAGATAACTAAAACAAATAGGAGGAATATATAACATATGAATACATGTAAATCTGTAACCATATCTAAACTAATGCTATAACAAATATCTTTGTGATGGAGATGATGGAAATTTTCATTCATTTAGATGGTTGTCCCTCAGAGAATTCCTCATAGACAGACCTTATTAGCAAGGAGGAGGAAGAATTTGTCTCCTACTGTGAAGTTGAAGTAACTTTCAAATCTATGCAATTTTAGGTGAGTATTTCTTCTAACCTTACATATATTGCATATATAAATTAGAGCTTATTATAAGATGATTTAGGTTATATCAAGTTTTCATGTATACAATAAATCAATTTTAGGCAATAACCTTTAGTGTGGGCATTCATTGTTGGCTCCAAATTTCACCCCACTAACTTTAACAAGGTCTCTGACTCTAAATGCAACACTCTTGGAAATTTCTTTTTTTTTTGTGTGTTACTCACTCCTGCAAACAGTACAGAATCGTAGATTCTACCCCTAGTCATGTTTTATTTCAATTATTTTTTTTTAAATAAATTGATTTATCAAATCATTTCTTAGTTTTATTCATTTATTTTATCCCACAATTAAATCATTATTTGGTTAAATATAAAACATAAATGAGCCATTTTTGGCTGCAAATTTCCAGCCTTTTCAAGACTATTTTCTTTCAAATGCCTGCTCAGATTTTTTCATGATATATAGTCATTACATTATGGGTTATGTAAAAATTGAAACAGTGTTATTGAAGCAATAGAAAAAATATTTCTAAAGTGGGCAGTATTTTTTGCAAAAACTGTAACTTTGGACAGTTTTTCAAACGAACATATCCAGTTTACTCTACATAATTGATGCTCGGTGATAAGAATTACCAATTTCAGGAATTGTTGTTCAGGTCCCCCTTAATACTGATAGAAAAAGTCAAATTCCCAGATGCTCCACCAAGTATTTTCACATATCTCAGTCAGAGCCACAAAATTTGGAGTTTATCTAATTTAAGATGAATATGTGAACCTTTGTTTTAGCACTTGCGGAATATTAAATATATTTATATTTTAAACATGCAAACTTGTATGTGGGGAGTCTAAGTCTTTATTTCTCTTTACTCACATAACTGCTTATCTTAGGAAATTTCCTCTGGAACACCACTTTTAGAGAACCCATAAAATTGTAGTGGGAATTAGACTTTGGCTGCTTATTTCTGTACACTCATCCTTCAGTTACATTCAGGTGTAGATTATTTCTTTAAATACAAAATAAATTATCAGTTTATGACAATATTTTGGTTATTACCTCTATTTTTAATATTATTATTTTGGATCGCTGTTCCGACATAAAATTTTTTTGTTGAAATCTTCCCATGTCTGCAAAGGTTGTACCTCAAAAGTTCTGCTATAAATGAAAAATTGGCAAAGCAGTTTGAATAAAGATACTGAATATAGATGAAGAGAGAAACACAAACTATTTGAAATAATACCAAGATATCTAGTAAGTGGTAGTGAAATGTAATATTTTTTAAGAATTAGAGTCTAGTCGGTTAATGCTAAGTGGGCTGAAGGAAATAATTCAATGTTACTATTGAATAGTTAAACATTAATAAATTTTCAATATATGCATCAGTGCTTATGGGTGGGGTGGACAGAAGAAGGCTTTTCCGGTAGCCGATCAATAACCTTGTATTTGTCACGAATGAAAGGACGGACATCATCCTATAATGAAAATGATATACATGCGTTTAGTTCAATGAACAAATGATAATATGAAGGAACAGTGAATGTAAAGCAGTAGTGAAGATGAGGGAGAGTAAGAAAATATATTCAGCTTGCATATTCAATTATACTTGTGGATTACTGTGAGAAGCAAAATAAAATCCTTTGACATTAGGCTGGTATATTTAGTCAAAACACAGGCTATTCCACTTTAAGATAATTCTAATGAAAATTTAACTACAAATACTGCGTAGATTAAATCCTTCTGAGCAATAGAGATGAATTAATCGAACACACTTAGTAATCATGGATCTAAATTAAACTTTCTTTAATTTGTTAATTGTAGTAGAATTATGTTTTTTAAAGCAGGTCTGACCTTGTCCAGTAGAGATTTCAGGAATGGAATAAGTTTCATCAATTCGGTATCAGCCTTATCACTTTTCCAAGTTAAGATCGGAATGCCATTGCACAGCTACATTAGCAAGGAAAGGAAAGAAATTATCAATCAAAAATAATAAATAGATAAATAAACAAATAAATAGATTATTTATATATTTATATATGTGTGTGTGAGTGTATAATTATAAATTTGTATATATATATACATAACTTTTCTTCATAATAATGAATCTTGTTGCAATTACAAATATGTCATTGTTTTTGTGCACAAAGCCTTATATTATGAATTGAAGAAAGATAGATTCACGTATGAAAATTTATTGTTCTTATCTAACAGGCAATATTACACTTAGGTTATCTATGTCTGATAGCATTGAACATATTTATACACAACAGGTGAGGGAGATTAAATGTGACTTATGCTCATTATCCATTAGCCCTTTCAAACTAAATCCTGCATAAATATGCCAATGATACATGGATTACATTCGCCTATTGGCTTCTGGAAATTAGTTTTATGCTACTGTGTTGTGTTACTCAGTGTTATCATACTAATATTCATAGTTGAGAATTTCATTAGTCTTATAAAGGATACTTCAAGTTCAGTGAATTGATGCAATTTAAATAAAATCACCTTATACTGAAACTGATTGAAGTTTGTTCAATGCCTTTGCACTACATACCTGGTATCCAAACGCGAGTGGCGAGTTGTCGACTATTATTGTCTTTGCTAAATCTCGTCCGAGAATGTTCAAATCTTTGATGTGGTGTCTTTCTACATTGACACAATTATTCCTGAAGAGGCGGTGGTGGATTAATTCATGAGATGTGTCGATATGGTCCAGTACCTCACTTGCATAAGCTTTGGTCGAGGAAGTAAATACAATTACCTAAAGGTGAGTGCCGGTTGTTATTATTAAGTGATCCAGGAGAAATGAACTTGAGATAAATACTTGCATTCATGCAGGTACATTCACAGGTAGGTATGCATGCATGAACTTAATTACTTATCTACATACGCATGTGCACACATACATATATGTATACATAATATATGTATTATATATATATGTATATATTTATATATATTCATATATTTTATGGGGCATATAAATAAAAATACTACAAATTATGGTCATAGTATGATTTACCTCGAATAATTTTGAAACTGTTGCCAAAAAATCCTTTAGAAATGGTCGAAGTTTGGTTGAAAACTGCAAACATAAATAGGAAAAAAATGAAATGATATGATAGTACATATGATTTCATAGATACAAGACTCAAACTTGTTACTAACCAATCTTGATAATGGAAAAGTTTATATAAAAAAAGGCTTAAAGTATTTTACCTTGCACATCTTAGAGCTATTAGAGGACTAAGTAACAATATATCCCATCCTTCCAACAACAGTAACAGCCAGCATTTTTTGAATACAATCATTGCAACAAGTTTACAGACAAGTTGGTGAATAATTACATAAAAGAGCTATAGTCAATGACTGCATTCAGTTCTACCTTTGTAGCAATGCTTAATATATATATATATATATTGTACAATCCTTTCTGCCCATTATTAAATTTAAGTTAATAAACTAACCTTGCAAAAGCCATTAATGCCTTTAAATTGGGTGTTGAAGTCTGCATCATCCTGGTGCTGGTTAGTGCTGTGAATCAATGTTTCATCCTAGCAAAGGTAATTTAGAATAATCATTACAATAAAAGTGATGCAATAATGCTACTACTGTAAACCCTGAAATTTTAATAACATTTCTTAACAAACAAATATATTGTTTGATGACTACTCATAATAATAAAAAAACAACAACAACAGATAATAGTACCAAAAATTCCAACCAAGGATATATATGAAAAGTAGATAGTTTAAAAAAATTAAAAAAAATTAGTGTGCCATGAGATGTCTTTGAGACCTTTATTCAAGTTTACCTGCATGTTCATTGAATCAACTTAAAACCTTAAAGCTTTCACATGCAGCTTTTAAAGTTGTATCTATTAAGAAGAAAGTGAAGAATTTATACTTCCATGTAATATAGTTGGTCAGGTTATATTTCAGGGTTTGGTGTTATAATACTTTTGGGGAATCATTAAATAGTTGATTTGTATTCTTGAATTATTATTTTTATGTATATATATATATGTATGTAAAGTAATATTTGGCAAGATATAGCTGAATATATATATTTGCAGCTACCGCCTAGTTATTCCTGTCTCTGTTTCAGTGAAGAATATATTATAAATATTTAGTTGAAAGACCACATTTTTACATTCCGGCATTAACTTTTGAACTTTCTTTAGTGAATATTAGGATTATAACAACTTGCAATGACAGAAAGAAAAATTGTAATGCTTGACTGAATCAGGATTAATTGTAAAGGAAATACACTATGAATTTGTTGGTTAAAATAGCCTACATAAAGGGTAATGCACCAGTTAAACAGAGGTGTGGGATAACACATGCAGTTCTAAATTGTACATTTACTTTCTTCTCCACGCAATCACATTAACTTTTCCTCTAATATTAAATGTTTAATGAAAAATTTTCAATCTAATATTTATTATTTTAGATTGCATTGAAATATTTTTCTGCATTGTCAGCATGACACTAAAGTGTTCGGAAGAGAAACTATATAACACATTTTTTTGGAGAAAAAGTTAGCAGACAAGACATTTGCAATACCCAGAATTACATCATTTGGAATATGTATACATTAACTGATCTCCCAATAGCTGGCATAAACTATAGAGCAATATGTATGTTAAATGAATTTTATCTGCTTCAGCTTATATTTTTTAATGACTCAGGGTAAACTGGGTGGAATGTTTTGTGACGAAACCTAATATAGTTTGCATTACGAACATTGCCTAAGTATGCAGCGATAATATCTTCCTCACCATATCAAGGACTAAAGTGAATGTAGGTGTTGCTTCTGTTTTCGGAGGTAGAGCTGTATATACATGTATAAATATTAGTGTAGTATAATTTGATCACAGTTTAGAGGAATAAAAATTTACATGTTTTTAATTATGCAGCATATATATAGCCCTGAATGCATTCATGATGTCAGTTAAAATCTAATGACGCACCTGGTTGACGGCAAGTGACATGCTTTGGGAGTGGAGGTAGTAGTTTGATAAGAGAATATCTGTAAAACAAAGGTAGCAGCCACCATAATAATAGAATATATATACATACAGACATGTATAAATAAAATGAAGAAAAAATACTTCCGATGAGTGAGTTTGTTATCTTTGCCAAGCACATCAACAAATATAATATATATGCTCAAATTTGTGTGCTCTTTTTTAAACATTGTTCTTCTAGTATGCCAGCCACACGGTGGAACTAATTGCGATGAAATTTATATGTATGGTCCTGGTATATTAGTGATGGTGTGTATATGCCCTAGTTAGAAAATAATATCATTTATTGTCTGGTTTCTTAAGAATTTTTTCAGGTGATAACGGAACAAAAATGTTTATCAAAGATGAAAATTGCCTGAAGGACTATATTTCACTTCCTTAAAAAAGAGCCCGGAAATTGGCACAGGTAACATCAAGTGGAGGTTGAAGAAGTTTGCTTCATGAGCAAGTAAAGAAGTGAAGCAAAAACAAACAGTCACAAAGCTCATTAACAGAGCCTTTCTTGGACAGTCTCCATTGGATCCTTCCAGCAGAGTGACAGACAGCAATTGTTTAGTGAAGCAATTGAAGTACTTTACATCCTTCAAATCCATCAATCCATTTATGCTTGGCAAATTATTTTTTTTTAGAACATTCGTTCATACATTAGATTATTTATATTATGTATATTCCAATATACAGATTGTTCATTAAGTCAATCCCTTTGTCTCAGGTAAATCACATTTGTATTACAAGTTCGATGTAGTATTTCTTTTATAGCTTTCTTTTTTAGTAATATTTGTGCATTTCTTCATATTTTATCTTGACATCTGTTCAATCTTACCACAATTTAAATTTTTATCATAGCCGATCCTTTGATAGCCTTCCTGTAACAGTTCCTTGAATAGTGGTACATTTAAAAATTATTCATACCTTGTACACTACTAGAAAAAAAATGTGGCTATGCAAGACCAATTCCCTACTACTATATTTATTACAAAGTTAAAGAACAAATGAGAAGCAATTCGTTTCACTATTAGTTTATATATTTGTAGGTAAGTGAAGTAAAATATGGAAAAAATCATGTATGTGGTAGTTCGGTAGTCAGTTCTACCAGTTTCCTAAATTGATAATCCTCATGGCAATTGTGAAGCATGATATGCACATTTTGTTTCTATTCTTTGTTTTCGGAAAATTCAAGGATAAAAACATCAGCAAATTATATTTATTTTACAATGAATTGATGCTGAGTGTAACGAAAATGGTTATCCTGGTAGTAATTAGCTAAATACACACTGCAACATCAATGTCAGTCGAGTTTACTTAAAAAAAAATTATTAATTGGCCTATCATTTTTTTTTATCAGTCAACCTAAACATTGTTCTTAACAAATGGACAATAACATCTTTGATTAAAATGAATAGTGCATACCATCTCAACTTACATATCTGAAGGAATTGGAAAACAACCGTGATGATTGTAAGGACATCGTAAGTGGACAAATGGAGCTTCAACAGTAGAGGTACAAATGTCTGATGCCCCTTAGAATGGGATGATAGGAGAGTATAAATGAAATGTAATCAAGTATATGATAATCAATATTAATTTCAAAAGTTCAGAAAAATTTGGAAGGAATCCAATTCAATTAGAAAACTGGTTTAATACATCATATTACCATCAAAATTATTTGAAAGGGAAGAGAATTCTATCTATATTTTATTCTCTATTTTTTTTAGAATGAAAAACTAATATGGATGAAGGTTAATCATGTACAAGGCAGGTAAATATTCTTAAATAATGTTTCTTTTCTTTATTATAGATAAAAATTTTTTTTTGTGTGTTCAGGAAGATAGTATATGGATATTTAGGAATGTCCTAATTAGGCTCATCTAAAAGTATAAGGTTAAACCAGTGTATTGGGTTAATATCATCTTCTTCTGCATTGAACCACAATTTTTTTTTAGTTATGGTGTTTATACTGCTTCAAGAACACCATTTGACCAACAACATCAGTAAGTCTCATAATACACCCCACTATATACACTAGGAACAACGTGGTAGGTAATGATTTGAATGTGTAACCAAGGTATCACAATTAATTTGGCAATCATACCTTCTTTGAGTTGAGAGGTGGCCAGAGTATTTCCATCTTCCGACTTCTGCATGGTACATGTAGCAGTACCTGGAGAGTCAAAAGTAGCACGGATGTTAGCTATTTTTCCACAGAGGTTTTCAATTGATGGGTATTATATAGAATAATATCTAAATATTCTACATCTAATAGATTAATATGTATATAAATGAGATTGGGCGGTAGCTCACCCTCACCTCCACTCTTAACCCAAACTTATAGCTAATGAATGCGTTGTTGCACCTATACCGATTGAAGCCTCAAAATTGTGTCCCAGGGAATTCTACACTCAAAAAAATGTCCTTAAGTAAAAAAAAAATGATTAAGACCAAATGTTTGTAAGGATCAGTCGTCCAAAAAAAATTGTGGAAAGATTTTTTTTTTTAAATATAGGGCTTAGGAAAAATAATTAATAAGAAATATATAAATTAACACTAAATGCTACTGGTTAGAAGAAGGGGGTCCCTGAAGGTGTACATTGACAATCCACTGTGTGTTAAGTTGGCATTCTCATGGATTAAAGGATTATAATGTGGCCTACCAATTGTGTGCTATTGTATCATGTATAATGTGAATAGATGAAAAATCTAAATGTGGGCAATTAAATAATTTTTTTCAATGCCAAAGTAATTATTTGGCATATTTTAGTTGTGTCTTATATTCTTACACATGCATAGCTATTTTGTGCTGCTTACAAAAATTCTGGAATTCAATTATATTGAGCTGTAAATTTAAATTATATATAAAAATGTGTATTTGATGTGTGGTGCACATTCTTGTCAAGCAGGTTTACATATTTTTGTCACAATTCATGTCCTGCACATGCTTAAAGATTTTTGAAAGAAGCAGTAGATGTATGTATATTGATCAACTTGACCATAAAATCATGGAAAATTTAGTGCTTTAAGTTTGGGCTCTTTCATCAAACCATATTAGTTATGCCAATTGATATAATTTGCAATGGTCATCAGTGTGTGTTAAAATACCCCGATATTGAAATTTAGACTTTATCTATTACATTTTTTAAAATTTTGTATATATATAAGTATATATGTATGTGCGCATTTTTGGTTTGGGAGGGGAGGGGGGGAGCATTGGGGGCGAAGGAGTGTCGAGCTAGTTGTGTGTGTGTGTTTGTGAGTCTAGATATATCTTTGGCCCAAAAAGGCCAAAAATTTTAATGCTTTATTTATGTAACCAGATAAGCTTTAGTAAATGCATGTGAGTGTGCTAGTGGGTGTTGTTTGTGATATGGCCACACCTATAAGCAATTGTTGCTTTGACTACAGAAATTATTTATAGGACCAATCATGCCAAAACTAGATCTTTGGTGTCATGTACCTGTGTAAGCATAATTAAACACATTGGGCATTGTTCTGTTTTAGGCACACCAACTGAAATGTTGTTTTGTATTCAAACACTAATCTTGGGACCAACAAAGCTGAAATTTGACATTATATTTACAAGAAGTATTATTGAGCATGTATGCTTATGGTAGTAGCTGCGATTTAGTCATAATGACAACTATAAGTATTAACAAATGAAAGTAAAAATATTTCTTTCAAATTGAAGTCGATAACTTTTTTCCCAATAACTCTTTGGAAATACAAGCTGCATTTTGGGGTCTTGATCGACTGTGTGGCATTTCTATCGGAAAAACAGCCTATTTTACATCAGAAAATCATAGTTTTCATTTTTCACAGCTTCCTTGATGTCGGCTAGGGAAGTATCATCTTTTTGGGCCTCTGTTTTAGCTGTTGCCCCTCCGTCCAATAGGTGCTGAGCTGAACACAATGTCGCATATCGTTAATGTTGCTGTCTCTTTTCATTAAGAGTGAAATATCTTTTCACTCCTCTGTCTGGCATGAACATATCATCTTCCCACAGAGGAAAATTGTCTTGCTAAACTTGTGTGTAATAGTCTTCAGATAACCACTTGTCCACATAGTGATCAGCTTTAGGTTCTTTTTCTGCTTTTTGAACTTATACTCTTATCTGGATTTTGTTCATTACTGGTTCTGGGCACACCAGGAAAAAATGTTATATTTCTTTTAATTTTTTAACATCGTTGAAAATACATTAGATAAAATTATTATGGAATTTAATAATATAACATCAAGATGACACTTTATATTTGGAATCCACCTACAAGTTGTCCTTGCTTAAATGAATATATTGGTCACAAAATTTCATGTAACAAAATAAAAAACAAGAAAAAATTGAAAACAATGCTAATCCCGATAATGAATCACAAATGTCAGTCATCTATATTCCTGGGATTCCTCTTGGCCACATGGACAAATTGTGATTAAACCATGCTTGAATATTTCATATTACAACAGGATGTGACAAAAAAAAAAGTTTGGATTTGACTAGGGCATGAGCTTAGGCAAGAATTATCCAGCATTTTGGGTAAAGAATTATCTTGATAAAGCACAGGATGGAGCAATAAATATTCCTTAATGCCCCAGGATGTAACAAAAAAATTTTGATTTAAAAAAAAAATTTTTTTACTGGAAAAAAAAAAAGGAATTTATAGCTACACTTCTAAAGTGAATTATGCACGAAAATTGTCAAACTTATGGACTCCATTTACCATCGGGTCCATGAACTCGATGAACTGTAAGGCTGAAGATTGTCAATCTTTCAAATTTCCACTCATTACCACCAAAAACAATTCACAAGACAATATCCGTAACTTGATATAATGAATATCTGCAGCTGAAGACACATCACCATTCTTGGGAACTGGAGACAACACAATCATAAATCTTTCTCTGGGTTTGTAAGGTTTAAAATTCCAAAATAATGGTACCTAGACCAAACCCTTGGCTGTGGGCTCGGTCCAAATCATTGTATCAAAAAAAAACAAACAAAACAACTCTCTCTTCCTGATATTCAAATACTATACCAAGAATTTTTTTATCCAACCATTTTGGGATATTTGACCACACCTGTTCCTGCAGGCATGTCAGGCCAAGAAAGCCAAAATAGTTTGATCAATTTTTGTACTTTTGGATGACCAAATTCGTTGACTTAACTATGAATGAGAGAAGTGCTGGTCACACTTGGTCACACCTCTTCCTGAAGGTATGTCAGATCCTAGGCACATCATAGGTTAAGTCTACTAGTATATAATAGCAAGATTATTGTGTACAAAATTATATTAAATCGGTAAGATAATAGAAGCTCTTTAAGGATGGAATCCCACAATATATGCCATCTGTTTATTCTCCTGCTGGTTAAGAGATTTGTAGACTTCATTTAAGATTTTTTTTACATAAAGTTAAATAAAAATGTAATTATTGATTTTTTTACATCAATTATGTAATTGTTATTGTAATAGAATTGAGCTAGTGGATAGAGTTGCAAAATAGTGTATATGCACAGGTGGAAACATAACATGTTTTTATAAGAGTGGTCCTGCACTAAGATCTGTGGCAGACAATTACTATAATATTTATTAAAAGTAGCATTTTAAACCAAGTAAAATAATTATTTAGAAAACTTAAGATAAGGTTAAAATTGTGGTAACATTTAAAATTTAAGGTTTCTATACATTCAAAGTACATAATTGTAACCACAGGGTTTTCATATAATTTTTTTTTAAATTTTTTATCTACTGACTTCGGTCATTCCAACAGTCCAAAAAAAGAGTTGATCACACGTTGTAACTCTTAAACGCTACATATGGCAAGAATATTTTCACACCCAAACATCTAAATTATTATGAAACCAAACTTTCAGTTGACTCACCAATCAGGGCCAAACCCATGCTCTTGCCGACGCTAGAAACCCTCCCCGCAAGCAGTTCTTCCACCGTGGGACGCCTACTTTCCATACCGCAATTCCTACTTCTCAAACACCGGTGAACTTATCTGCTGACCGTGATGCTGACCCAGATGGCACGAGGTACTCAATACAATGGCCACACTGAGCATGCGCTGTAATATATTTTTCTTGGATATTACTAGTAGAGTACATTTCAACGTGGATATGGAGTATTGAAGAAAAACGACCCTTTACTTTCTAACCCTTAAAAACAAATCGTAGCTCAACGCTTAACCGCATTAACTTGGTTTCTACCCCAATATATCTTATTTAGTTTAAAAGAAAAGAAAATGGCAGTGTTAGCTATTTACGTCGTTAAAATTATTTTATTATCAATTAGTCAGGAGTGAGGCACTCATCAAATTGAGAAATTAGGGTATCTTAATTTGAATCAGCAAAGACATTGTCATCATATTCTTCTAATCATTTTGATCCTTACAATTTGAAGCACTAATGCTTTAAATATATCCCTGGCATGCCCTAGTAGCTATATTTATGTTTAACATTATTAAAAAAAAAAAAAAAAAAAAAAAATATATATATTTCTTGTGCAAATTTATATTTACCTGTGACTCTATATATATATATATATATATATATACATATATATATATATATATATATACATATATATATATATATATATGTACACACACATATACCCATACATGCTCAAATTGACAGTCATATAAACACACTTATACACACATATATAGACACATATATACACACATATATACACACATATATACATGTGTATGCACACATTTATCAAATATATACAAACATTGGTAAAAAAAAATTGGAAACACTGGTGAAGGAAAGCAAAATAAAATTTTCCATACCAAAATAGTCTGAATAATAATGGGGAATGACATGATAGTACTATTTAATGAAGGCGATATTTAGTGTAACAGTAACAGCTACAAAAACTGTATGGCAATTACCAAACTCTCATTGACACAACTTACTCAACATAAAACATACAAAATAATAAAATATGACCTCCAATTGATTATTGTTTCAGGCAAGATAAATGTAAAATTTGTGGTTGCTGACTTTAATATAAAATCATAAATGATTGAACAAATTACTGAATTCATGAAGTTCTTAACAATGTGAGATACTAGTTGTACACCAAGATTTTTCACTGTTGTTTATTCTGAAGGAAAATTTGTTCTATAACCGACGTCTACCCAGAGTGCAAAGTGTATCTCTGTGATTTTTATAAAGAGCAGTGTTGGGAATGCTTAGAAAAAGAGAGAAAGCATGGCCTATTTTCATCAGACGCTATAATGTTCCTTGTTCTGCTTCAATGCTGTGCTTGGGCTCCTTAGCATATTGAGACATGTTGATCACTGGGATGTCACTATCAGCAGTAAATGAATGAGTTGTAGAAATTAGCCATTATGACAAAGAATCTGCAAGTCCGAGTGTGGTTAGAATCCAAGTGATTTTTACTTCCTCAGGCAGAGTACATCTTTAAGCAATTACATAATAACATATGACTGCATATATGGTTATGAATTATATTTCGTGTTCTAATGTTGAATTAATTTTGTGTACACATCCCTGAATGTACAATTGTGACACTGCTAAAACAGGGATATTCACATATATATTTAATAATGACACTTATTGGTGTTATGCTTATCAATGGCAAATTTTGAAGAAACCTTGTGAAAATCAGAGAATATTTTCTTCTTCAACTTTCACCTATCATTTTCCTTCTACAATTTTCCTCCTTTTATCTTTTTTTTCCTATTTTTTTTAAACCTCTCAACTTCATTGCAAGAAAGCTTCTAATCAGGGTAAGTATATATTTCTATTCTGTCAAATTTTCCTGACTGAATATGCAATCACTAAGTACTACCTACACTCCTTAGAAAGTGTATTCATTGGGATGGGAAATTTTAATCTTCTGCTAATAACATATATTCTAGCAGAGATTGCCCAGGTAGTGCCTACCTTGTGCAAGAAGTGGAATAGTTTATTGGTGCATTAAGTTATGATAGATCAGGCTACATTGAACCCCTTTTAGTAACTCCCATTGCAGCTGTAGAGTAAATGTAAAAGGAATGAAGCTTTCCTGGTTTACATTTTAATACAGTTGGTAAGGCAGTTAAGAAAAAAGGAAAATAAATATCTTGTGGAAAGTCTAGAATTCTAAATTTTATTATTTTAAAACTATTCCTCATAGACAGAAGAGTGCAAGAAGATATATCTAATCACATATTCATTTATTATTATAATTATTAATATTTAAATACTCTAGAATGTAAAGTACAGTATTCTTTGATACATACCTCTGTCCTATTCTTCGCATGCACATGCACCAAACCTTAACATGCAAAAAAAATAACAGTGGTACCTATGTAATAATAACTCCCAAAATACATGTCAACACAAAACATATGACAACCTTCCTTACAATATATCTTCCATATCATATTTCTACCTATAACATGCCTTTCTGCTGCAAGGTATTCCTCCATTAAAACATATCCTTTAGTTGGACATGTATTTCTGTAAGGTAATCTTTAAAGAAGATATATCTTACAGCAAGACATGTTTCTTCCCCTTTAGAAATGTCCTCTAATGAGATGTCTTCCAGTGAGTCATGTCAACCCGTAAGACATGGTCTCAGATAAAACACATCCTCCAGTAAGACAAGCCCTCCAATGATAAAAACTATTATAAAACATGTTTTCCTTCAAGAAACATGTTCTCTCATAAGATATGCCCTCCTCTAAGATACATTTGTGACAACAGCCCAACAAGTGTGGGCCTACCTAATATTCCAGCGATTGCATGCTAGTATAAATATTGATATTTTTAGAGATAAACGTAAACATCTATTTAATATGCTTAAAAAACTTGATGTGACATAAAATTGATCACCATGCAGACTTGATTCATTAAGATTATCTAGTTGTTATTTAAAATTGATCTTCAATCACTTACTATTCTCTGAATTTTTATGTGCGAGTGAGTTAGTCTGTGCAAATGTAATTGGGCATGGGCATGATGTGTATGTGTGTGTGTGTGGGAGTGTGTACATGTGTAATGACTATGAAGTTTCAAGCATGATCATGGAAATTACACTAATGGCATGCCCTATACAGACAGAGAGGACTACACAGACATCACACACGTACCTTTTGTATATGGTTAATGTCATCATGCTTTCTTTTCATCTTCCGGTTGACTCTCCTCCCAAGACAAATGACTGAGTCCAAACTATATTCTTTCCCATTATCACCTTCCTTAACCAATCATGTCATCGATATGGTTTAAAGGCACCCACTCATCCATGCGGTGATCAACTGAACCAAACAAAGATCACATGTCAGTAAGTAAGGTTCCTAAATTAGTGCATTATTTGTCCAACTGAATTATTTCCAAGGAACATATCCTATTACAAGGTTATATGATATTATCTGTACCACATTCTAATGCAGCACACACATAAACATGCATGCACCAAAATGCAGACACAAATCAACACACAGAAATAATAAGCACAAAAGTACCAACACATTCACATCAACATGCAAGCAATAAAATGCAAGCACCAACATATGCACTAGCAAAAAAAGCATGCACCAATGATCATGCACAACACAACATGCACGCAACAACAACACTCACCAACAATCCTAAACTAACACGCAGGCACCCTCTGATAAATGAACATGCAACCACACTAGCGCTCTAACATAAACACACTAACACGCAAGCATACACCAAAAAGCATGTACCTACAAGAAACATGCATACCAACACTAACCTACCAATACCCGTATTGCTCCAATATCTTCATACCAACACATACGCTACAACATATATGTACAAATACAAATGCAAGCAACAACAAATGCATTGAAAAAAACATGCATGCCCCAATAATCATGCACAACACAACATGCAGGCAACAATAAGCATTAACCAACAATCCCAAACCAACATGCAGGCACTGTCTGAAAAATGAACATGCAGCAACACTAGTGCTCTAAAACAAACACATTAACATGCATGCATACACCAACTAGTTTGCACTTACAATAAACGTGAATGCCAACATTAACTCACCAATATCCATGTTTGCTCCAACATTTCATATCAGCATGCATGCAACAACATACATGTACAAGCACATGCTCACATACCAAAACACATGAATCAACACCCACTCATGCATGTCCCATCATGCACTACACGAATGTACACAAAAAAATCAGAATGCAAGGAACAACACACACAAAACTACATGCACACAGGTCACACCAACACTCCAAACAATAACAAACAAGCTTCAACATGAAGGAATGCACTAAAACACACGCACTAGCACACAAGCACCAAAATTCATGCATATACTAACTGGGATGTATAAGCATGCACATAATTGTGCATGCTTATAGTGTCATTATATATATATATATATATATATATATACATGGACATCCTTCATGTGATGTTATGTGCGAAAACGAAGGTTTAATACATTTATTTGTGGCTAAATGTGGAAATTGGGAATGCATAATTTGAATCAATTGTTTTCTTTACATATGTGTTCATGACCACATAAATGACTAATATCCTACTCATTGCAAGCGAAGTTTAAATCTGTTCTTTGTGTCCTTCAGCAGCTTCAGACCCGGATGCTTCACCATGTTGGTATGGATGAGGCATATCATCATCGAATACAATGTTATTCTCTTCATCCCAGTCTGGCCAAGTTGCAAAAGTCCAATAACTGTGCACGGTTCAGCTGAGGCTGAAGCTGTTGGTCATTCTGCTGTGGCAGATACTGTTGCTGCTGCAGCATCTGTTCCTGTGGTGGTTGCATTATGGCTGCATACTTCGGATACTGAAAATCTTGAAAATTCCTGTTAGACGAGACCTGCATGGAAACAGGCACAGGACTCTGCATGGGATACCCCTGGCCAACATAGGGCTGCAGAGATGGATGATGCATAGAGGAGCATGGCATATATGGAGCCATGGGTCGCAACTGTTGCATCATCAGTTGAGTTGGAACCAGATTATGAGATGAACCCAAACCTGTATACGACAAGAACAGTTCATCATTTGCTATACTCCTGAAGATTTTAAATTATGTTTAATACAGAATACTGACCAGCATAGGGGGAGGTTGTTGGATACACAGGACTTGCTATTGGTGAGTAAGTGGTAGAAGACCCCCTCTTCCCAGTGCTGTTAAATAGAGGAAAAAATGACTGTCCTACAGGAGTGACACTTCCAGTACTCAGCCAAGGAAATGGACCAGCTAGGAATATGAGCAGGCATAAATATATAGTAAGATAAGAATTGCTGTTTCAGAGCTAAGATTATAGATCATTTCTCTCACCAAATATACAAATCTGAAACAATAAATTCAAAATGTGAACTAAAAAGAGTCCCTAAAGACAATATATCATTGGTAAGAAGGTTAAAACCCTTAAAAAGAACTTCATTTACTTATCTTGGGGAACCCCAAATGAACACTCAAAATCTTGTTCACACCCTATGGAGCAATGAATTGTACAAACCAAATGTGTAATAAATCACCACATAAGATTTTTCTTTCAATTTTTCATGAAAATGTTTATAATGCTGGATAAGTACAATTAAACTCAATGGAGAACATAGAGCAAACAAATGAACATAGGTCTTTTATAAATGTGTGTTTTTTTTTTGTTGATTTTTTTTTTTTTTTTGGTTTTTGGCAGTTGCTGTTTTTTGCAATTGATAAATATTTTACGAGGGATCATATATAATGTTTATGATTTTATTTCCGTTAATATTGACTGATAATTTTAAAATGCATCATAAACATAATAATCATAATTGTTTGCCTTTCAACAACATTGACTCACCATTCAGAGAGTTTGACCCATAAGATGCATTCTGGGAGAAGTGTGGTGATATTGCAGGCCATTGAGTCATCATAGCACTTTCAAACCTGCAATGATTAGATTATAGTGAAATTAATTTTTTTGCACAGATATAGTGTAAGTGCACATTGCAATAATTCAATAGTGAGATGCAACAAAAAAAAATCTCTTGAAGAAACAATCTCTAATATAGTACAAATTGCAACAATAAAAAAAATATTTATGAGTACAATTAATCAATTGAGAGTGCTGACCTGAGCAGTACAACAGCTAATTCCCCACCCCCCACCCCCACTCCCAACACCCAGGTAATTAAGTACATAATAGATATTCCTTAGAATGTATACGAAAGTAATATTCACTAGTAATGTGGCATATATCATATATATATTCCTTACTCCGATTCTTCATCTCGGAAGGCCTTTGCAAGAGGGTTGTGCTGAACTTTCAGCTTGATGATTTCATTGTTCTGATAGGCAGTGACCCCTATGAAAGCACACTCCTGGAAGTCCTTGGCAAAAATGGCAGTCTCACACTTCTTAGATAAGTACTTGGAGATCACCAGCCGAGGGACATACTTATGCATGGAGTTTAGCACAACTACCTGCAAATAATGATTGCAAAACAAAACAAGCATATTCAACCATTAGTTCGATTTTTAATGTTGTGAAAGAAAATGTAAAGAAGTAAAGAGTAAATGGAACAATTGCTTATTATAATAGATATATTTGAAGCAATCTTTCAACATCATTATTTTAAAATTCTTTTTAACTTTCTTTAAAAAAAAAAAAGACATTGCTTCATATGTTCACTTATTCAGCTTCATTCAACATATATAGACACTTACTGAGCATTTCTTATGCTCTTTGTTGTTTGTCAACCTCAGTGTCTTGAATGATACTTTGCCAGACATCCAACTTTTGCCTGTGGATGGAGAATCTGGATGAATGTATCTCAGCTTCCCCTCGCAGTGTGGATCTCCATCTCCAGAATGATACCACTTGGAGAGAAGTAACTTGTAGCGACTCTTACCCATGGGAATGAACTCCAAAGAAATGCTGTATTTGAGTTTCGGAACCATGCCACTGATAGATACCTCCATCAATGGAAACATCATCCTGGATTAGATAAACATCGATGGCTTATAGGAAAATATGTTATATTTCTTTTAATTAATTAAAATCTGTGAAAATACATAAGATAAAATCATCATGGACTTTGATAATATAACATCAAGATGACACTTTATATTTGGAATCCACCTACAAGTTGTCCTTGCCTAAATGAATATATTGGTCACAAAATTTCATGTAACAAAATTAAAAACAAGAAAAAATTGAAAACAATGGTAATCCTGATAATGAATCACAAATGTCAGTCATCTGTGTTCCTGGCATTTTTCTTGGCCACATGGACAAATTGTGATGAAACTTTGCTTGAATATTTCCTTTTACACCAGGATATGACTGAAAAAAAATTAAGTTTGGATTGGACTAGGGCATAAGCTTAGGCAAGAATTTTCCAGCATTTTTGGTAAAGAGTTATCTTGATAAAGCACAGGATGAAGCAATAAATATTCCTTAATGCCCCAGTATGTGACAAAAAAAGTTTGATTTTGAAAAAAAAAATTTTGACTGGAAAAATAAAATAGAATTTATAGCTACACTTCTAAAGTGAATTATGCACGAAAACTGTCAAACTTATGGACTCCATTTACCATCGGGTCCATGAACTCAATGAACTGTAAGGCTGAGGATTGACAATCTTTCAAACTTCCACTCATTACAACCAAAAACAATTCACAAGACAATATCCGTAACTTGATATAATGAACATCTGCAGCTGAAGACACATCACCATTCTGGGGAACTGGAGACAACATAATCATAAATCTTTCTCTGGGTTTGTAAGGTTTAAAATGCCCAAAAAATTCTACCTAGGCCAAACCCTTGGCTGTGGGCTCGGTCCAAATCATTGTACCAACATAAAAAACCCCCTCTCTTCCTGATAGTCAAATACTATACCAAAAATGTTTTTATCCAATCATTTTGGGATATTTGACCACACCTCTTCCTGCGGGCATATCAGGCCAAAAAGGTCAAAATAGTGTGATCTATTTTTTGTACTTTTGGATGATCAAATTCTTGGACTTAACTATGAATGAGAAAAGTGCTGGTTACACTTGGTCACACCTCTTCCTGAGAATATGTCAATTCCCAGGCACATCATAGGGTAAGTCTACTAGTATAGAATAGTAAGATTTTGTGGGCAAAATTATATTAAATCTGTAAGATAACTAGAAGCTCTCTAAGGATGGAATCCCACAATATATGCCATCTCTTTATTCTCCTGCTGGTTAAGAGATTTGTTGACTTCATTTAAGATATTTTTTCACAATGTAAACTAAAAATGTAATCACTTTTTTTTTACATCAATTATGTAATTGTTATTGTAATAGAATTGAGCGAGTGGATAGAGATGCAAAATAGTGTATATGCACAGTTGGAAACATAACAATTTTTCATAAATGATTATTTTTCAAAATTATATTAAATCTGTAAGATAACTAGAAGCTCTCTAAGAATGGAATCCCACAATATATGCCATCTCTTTATTCTCCTGCTGGTTAAGAGATTTGTTGACTTCATTTAAGATATTTTTACACAATGTAAACTAAAAATGTAATCACTGTTTTTTTACATCAATTATGTAATTGTTATTGTAATAGAATTGAGCGAGTGGATAGAGTTGCAAAATAGTGTATATGCACAAGTGGAAACATAACATGTTTTCATAAATGATTATTTTTCAAAATTTATTTGTATTTATTTAACAAGAGTGGTCCCACGCTAAGACCTGTGGCAGATAATTACTATAATATTTATTAAAAGTATTATTTTATACCAAGCAAAATAATTATTCAGAAAACTTAAGATGAGGTTAGTGTTGTGGTAACATTTAAAATTTTAGGTTTCTATACAGTAAAAGTACATAATTGGAACCACAGGGTTTCCATAGAGTGAAAGTATTTATTGTAACCAATTAATTGTAACAACAAATTGGGCATTCCAAAACAGTAACCAATTATTTAAAAAAATTTCATTCATGAGAAAAATTGTGGATGTACCTACCATTTTAAGTGCTCCTAAACCTGTGTGCCACAGGAAATATGATATTTATCCCACAGATAAAACATTTTAAGTAATTTTACCTTCCTGCCTTGGTGAGAACCATCTCTGTTCCAATTCAGTTGAATTTTTGCCACAAATCTTGTCTTGCAAGCAAAACATCAAGGTTGATGTCTTGATCCTCTGGAGAGATCTTGGTGCCAAAGCTAGGACAAGCTGGGGTACTTTCCTGATTTTTTCTGCCAAAAAATACACATACATTTTAACTTAACATATATTGGTGAATAAGATAAATCACGGAATAAGGCATGTAGATTAAGGTAATAATTACAACTTCTGGGGCAGATCCAGTATTTTAAAAGGGATATTTAAAATTTTTTTTAATATTTATTAATCCAAACCACACCCATAGTGAGAAACCACACCCTTTACAAACTCCAGTTAATGAAAGGGGTGGGGGGAATGCCAAAAAAAAAAAACCCATAAATTTATGGAGCTGTTCCAGCTTTTTTTAGGAATGAAGTCACCTTAACTTACTAATCTATATTAATATTTTTGCTAGCACAAAATAATATAGATTGGTAAATTATCCAACTAATTATTTTTTTCCTCCAGATCTTAGGATATTAATAATATTCTTTTAAGATGTCGAATTACAAACAAATGTACTAGTGAATCCATATGTGATGGTGTGTTTCCAATGTTCATTTATAGTAGGAGGACATGTACAGATGATAATAAGCAACACTTTATGCTAGAAAAATTATTTTCATCACAAGTGTACACACCAGTAAGCAAAAAAACTTGCTTATTTATGTTTGCAAGTTAAATATGTTATAAATGTTTGTAAATGGATGCTGTCTTATCCTAGTTAGTGTATCTCACTATTTAAAATAAAGAAAAAGAGAAATGATCTGGATTGGTGCTTTGAGATTCCAGCCACAGCAGTGAGGTGTTTTCAGCATTGAATGCTTCCCTGCAACCCCAATTATTAGTATTATAATTTTTTTTCCTTTGACTTGGTTCTTGCAGTTTCCTTTCTCTAACTTATGAATTATTCCATTTTCTTTAGCTCTTCGAATACACAATAAGCAGAAGCTATGGTTCTGTTGTTTGTACCACTCCAAACATCTTCCTCAAAACAAAAGAAACAAAACCAATAAATAAAAAAAATAAATTGACAATCCTAATTCTTCGAAACAACCCCACCCCCCCCCACAGTATTCCCTACAAATTTGGCACCTTGGGTCTTGGTGGATGTCAGCATCAGAATCTTCAACAATGTCTGGATCTACATCGTCCACTTCATTGGCAGTCCCCTCGTGGGCAGAGGTTTGTTCATCTTCACAGTGCGGTTTCGTAGGATTACCAATGGTGGATTTCTGAAACTTTTTAGTTTTTCGAGTTCTTTTTCTGTTTTCGCTCATTGTCCAAACTTAACCACCTTTTAAAAATATAATTGTTCGCAGGTGAATGTTAATATACTTGATGAGATTGATAGCAGTACAACAGCTAAATCTTTCTAAACATTGGTTTTTACTAGACCTAAGAGCATCTGGATAGTAGCCTACCCTGAATGTTCAGTGTGAATAAAATTGGGTGGACTTTAAATAGGAGGAGAAGGTGGGGTTTTTCACTGATTGTGCTAATTGATGATAATGCAGACAAAGGTTAAATATTGAATAAAAATTTTAAGCAAATTAATTTTTATTTGGTGATAATGAAGTGAAACATTAAATCTTGAAAAAAAATTTTTTTATGGAGACTCAATATTTTACTCACTCTCATAAGGTGCTAAAAATGTCCGGAACGCTTAAGCCGAGTAGTTAAATCAAATTATATCACAGTGTATATGTAAAAAATTATGTTTGTCTGTCTGTCTAAAATGCTTAGAGTGTTCGAAAAATTAAAAAAGTAAATGGTGAATCGGAGAGTGTATGCAATCTAGCATTTGGATTGGTGTAGTAGGAAAGTTATTAATCACTTTTCTTGGAATTTTCTGAATTTATTTTAATAGAGGTAATTAGAATTTAATGTAATTTTGACAGATATTTTGGGTCAAGGTTTAACTCACTAAACCCAATCAATCTCCAGTTGTTGTTTCGTTATTGTGCAGGGTGAGGGGCCTATGTCACCTAGAATCTTGTTCCGTGGTTCTAATTTTTCCTCAGGTTATTTCCCTGGTTGAGTTGTACATAAGCCCATTTTTAGATACATAGATCAAAGGGCTTTGGAATACCTAAGGAACACCAGCACATATTCTCAGCCTCCGGCCAAGACTGTCTGCTGGGGGGAAATATCTTGTAAAGATTTAGAATGCATAGGGAACATAGATTAGACCTGATTTTCAATTAATACTTTATCACAACAGCAGTTTGAGATTATCAGACTAGAGATGTTTTCACGCAATTTATGTTGCATCTGTTTGATGACTCTTCCCACAGTTTTGGACAGATTAGAATGAAATCTAGCAAACTATAAAGTTTAATAAAATTTGGCATGTTTAATAAATCTTTATTTTTGGTAAGGTGGTACCCATTTGGGGATAAGAAAAGAATTCAAATTATCTAATAAATAATTCTAGAAAAATCATGGCTCATTGGTTAAGGAGAACTTCTATGAAGCTGAAGATCTGTTGTACAATTCCCCCTGAAATTTTTTTCCCCTCCTTTTCCCTCTTCATTTCCCCCCTCTTTTCCTTCCCCACCTTCCATACTTATTTCCCCTCCCCCTACCCCCATTTTAACTTTCTTCTTTACTTCTTTATTCCCATTGTTCCTCCTACTTCCCCTCCCTACTTTCCCCTATTTTTCCTTCCTTCTTTTCATTCTTTCTCCACCAAAGAAATTTTAATGGGGAAAATGAATCCATCTAATTTTTATATCCAAAAAATCCTATAAAACCAAGGCCCAATGGTTATAGACTGCAGCCATTGGGGTGGACCTTGCAATAGGGTACAGCTGATTTATTGGGGTGGTTTTTAGTTCTATAGGTATGGTTAATATAAACTGCTTGATGACACTTTGTCATCATTGAGCATTTTCTTTAATGTTCATCTCAAAAAGGTATCATTGTATTGCTAAAAAACCAAAAAACCAAAAAAATCAGCATTTTACCAAAGCCAAAGCATTGTTCCAAGTTACTATGATAGAAATGGAAATAATATAATGCCCAGAATACATATATACATGTAGTTTGATCATTTAATTATGTTTAACAACACAATTTAAAAACCACTAGCAGTATATACCCCGCGTTGCCTGGGCTAATGTAAGAGAAAACATAGAAGCCATTCAAAAACCATTTATACACCTTTTACTTTGTACAAACAAAAGCAGCTGATAAGTATGCATGCAACATTCCCATTAATTTTTCAGAAAGGTCAGAATGTTTCGGAGGAATGATGTAGTGCTTATAGATAGATTACCAACACTTTGAAATTTAATTGGGTTATAATTTTTCATGTAATTAGTTTGCATAGTAAATATAAATAAAGTTAGCATAAAAAAGGGGAAATATAGGGAAAAGGCAGGAATGAAAAATGGAGGAAGGGAAAAAGAAAGGATTTAAGAAGAAAGAATTGAAGGACAAAAAGAAAAGAAGGAAGAG
Source organism: Lycopodina hypogea (assembly GCA_963969325.1). Classification (NCBI taxonomy): domain Eukaryota; kingdom Metazoa; phylum Porifera; class Demospongiae; order Poecilosclerida; family Cladorhizidae; genus Lycopodina; species Lycopodina hypogea. The sequence goes on along the minus strand of OZ017791.1, from coordinate 480,027 downwards.
GAAAGAAAGGAAAGAAAAGGGAAAAAATGCCCAGAACCCAGGATTCCATGCTTTGTGATATATGCGTGAACTATTGGAGTACCCTTTTTATAGGTTTTTTTTGGTTTTATCATTCCACAGAAGACTGTGAGCATTAATGACCAATTTTCAGGCTTACTTTGATGAAAAAATATTTAATTCCCTTTCTTTCCTGCCAGGAGTTATGGCGTCCAAATAATTCAGGTTTAAACCATCCCTAGTGTGTGAAATGGAACCCTGAATTTTTTTTCCTCTTAGTCCAAGGGTATGGGTATTTTACCTAACACATTTACATAAATACATATACATGCATTTACGAACTGAAATATGGTTTAAATATAAGAGGATAATAAAAATTGCAAAATGTTAAACACTAAATTTTTGGTTGCATATGACAATGAGACATATCCTTTAACCTAATTGTTTCTAGTTAGTAATCTAAAGTGTGTTTGAAGTAAGAGGCAAGTATCTTGTTCTACTGGAAGTAGCTAACATTACTTATGCTCATTTTAATCATAGAGTTATCCTTGAGATTTATTGCATTTGGATTTCCACTATTTTTATCACAGAATGAGGTAAGGAAGAAGCCTAGGTACTTGCATGAATAACTGTAACTGAAGCAGGCAATTCAAGCAAAATTACCACAAGCTACAAATTTTAATAGCCCAGGTGGAACAAAATGAGAACTACCAGTACATGTGGGGGGGGGAGGGGTAGGGGTGGGGTGTGAAATACAAATATCCATCCAAATTCACATATATTCTCATCATGAGTGATTAATCTGCTGTTATCAAGAAAGCAATTTGTAACTTGGCTCACCTAATTTATTTATGTAAGGCTGGATCAATTGGTGATAGGAGCTTCATCTATGGGGCACCTCTCATACATATGATAATAGCATGATACACCCTCTGCTCCTCGGCTGCCTCCTTCTTTAAGTTATCCAGTTGAGTGATGATCCTGCATGAGTTGGGAGAGGACAGGTAGGGGCTGACAAGGAGGAGTGAGGGAGGAAGGAGAAGGAAGAGGGAGGTAGGGAGGGGGAGAGAGGGAGAGGAAGGGGGAGAGAGAAATAAAGTGAAAGGGGGGAGATGGATGAAGAGGGAGGGGAAAAGTTGGAGGAGAGAGATTGGAGGGAAGTCTAAAGAGGGAGGGAAGAGAGGAAGGGAGGAGAACAGGGAAGGAAGGAGGGAGGGAGGGAGGGAGGTGAGAGTGGGAGGGAGGAGAGAGAAAGAAGGAGGTGAGGGAGGGAAGAGACTGGTGGAGGAAGGAGAGATAGAGAAGGGAGAAAGGGAGGGAGGAGAGAGAGGGAGGTAGAAGAGAAGGGAGGGAAAAGAGGGTGGGCAAAGGGACTTATCATACTAGCAATAAACCCCACCCACCCATTCTAAAAAAATATTGTCGGTTGACCATGGGCTTCCTGGAGTTACTAACTTATTCAGTTTGCTTAATGTTTGGGGGGACTAGTGGGGCATTACTAAAGTTAATATTATGAATAAACCTGCTGTTGTTTGTCTCCTTTTGAAGTCATCTGGGTTATAATTCTTTACTGCCATACATAAGAGAGGTGGGTGGGTAAGTTATTACCCTATTTCTAAGTAACTATGATGAATGTAGCTCTCAGAATTAAGTGTCCTTTAAACTTGTGTGTACTTCTTTTTTTTTAAACAAAACTTCCTCCAGAAAGCTCATCTGAATACAATTACACAGTTAACTATGTAGTAACTGATGAATAGTAAAATTATTTTAATCTCACATGATACACAATTTAACACATGACCTGCAATCTAATCACATGATCCATAATCTGATTACATGATCCACATCTCATCCTGTGAACCATAATTTCATCACATGAACCACAATCTCATCACATGACCCACAATGTCATCACTGCTCTCACCTTGCTGGGCATTTCTTCTTCACAGAGATGTCCATTTTCTGCACATCCAGTTCTTCCTGGATGACCAGAGATATCAGTTGCTTCTTCTTCACCTCTTGCTGATTTTAAATCTACAAAAATAGTAACAAACAACAAAAAAACTACAACGATATCCAAATAAATAAACAAATAAAATTTTTTTTGAAATCAACAATTAAAAATGGACTGAGAATATTTTCTTAATTTTTTCTACTTAACCTCAATGTAGCAGATCTTTCAGAATGGCAGTAGTTCAACAGCTACATGAGTTTCTGGTACAGCTTGAGGAGAGAAAGATGGTGAAACAAGGCGATATATCTATGTCATGGTCAATAAGAGAGATGAGGACATGCCGCCCCCAGTATGCCTCACCTCACGGTTCAGAACAGGGTTCAGGATGGGTTCATAACTCGCAACATCCTTAATATTGTTTAAAATGCATAACATTATATTGAAACCTTGGTACAAACAATAGGTTGATAAATAAATATTTCGCACAAAGCCTTACCTGAACAGGAAGAGGGTTACCAAAACGCAATGCAATCTTGTGGTTCTTCCTGAAAGCATCATCTAAGAAGCTAGACGAAAGAAAGTGGAAAAAATAATTTTTTAAATTTCTGTCATTTGCAGTATAGCCAAGTCCACCTTGTCTTGGTAATTTTGGGGCCTCTATACTCGTTGAACAGGAAATCTGTGGACTGACTGGGTCTATGATGAGGGTTAGCAGTTGAATCACTAAACCATAATGGCATTCTCCATGCACAGGTCGTTGAAGGGCAGATAGTTGGCCTACCATCTGAGACACTCATTAGCATTGGACAGATACAGCAAGTAGAATCGAGTGAGGAAAGTTCGGTTAATTTGAGAGAAGAAGAAGAAAAAAAGGACAATAGCACTTTGACTGTAAGATACATGCATCAGTTTTAGGGTTACGTATAGAATCACAGAAAATCATTGATTACTCACATCTTGCGTGTTTGATGAGTTATTATTTGCTTGATATGCCATTAATATGTTTGACTAATTATTATTTGTGTTTAATTGATTATTTATGTCAACTGTGTTTAATGTTCAAAAAAAAGAATAACTGTAAATTTAATTTATAGATTTCTAGAAATTGAAGGCAAAGCAAGTTTTAGTAGCATTGAAATAAAATCCATCCAATCATACTTCTCTCTTCATTCCATGCATCATTTCACACCATGAAAGTGTCTTAGAATAAATGTTTAATACATTTTCCTACAATATTGGAGTGCAGAAATTCCCTGGATATATTGGGTATGTTGTTCTACAGATCAGCAAGTTTGCACTTGGTCGGTCAAGTTCTGAAATGGGTCGGTACGGTTAATATTCCTTGCCTATCGAGTTGAAAAAGTGAGAATGAGCTTGTCTAGTTCTGAAAATTTTGTCGGTCTTGATGAGACACCCGGTTCGTCAATTTCAAACACTCGGCAGGTTCAGTTAAGACACCGGGTCGGTCTAGTTCAGAGGCTGGGTTGCTCCAATTTGGACATTGGTCTGGGTTTGTTCAGATACTTGTTCGGTCTGGATATGACACTGGGTGGGTCTAGTCTAAACATTGAATCAGTCTAACTCAGAGCAGGATTTAGTCCAACACAAACACTTTACAACATGTAACAACATGCAAGCACTAAAAATCAGCAAAACCCACACACAAATGACTAAATGCACGCAAGCACAGCAAGGTGCGCACTATGTAGTGTTGCATGTTCATGAAATATTTGAAATCAATTGATAGAAGCGAATTATCAAATGGTTAGGTACATTAAAAAAGGAAAGCGCGGAACACAACCAATTAGTGTTTCCAAATTAACGTGTTCACATCAATAGTTCTAAATCAAAGCATGAAATTAATGTATCTAAATTAGTGTTTCTAAATGAATATTTTAAATTAATGTTTCTAAATTAACTTTTAAAAATCTACGTTATATAATAAACATTTCTTAATCAATGCTTCTTGATTGACTTCGTTTTCTTTTGCGTCGGGCCCCAGCGTAGATAGTCGGGATCCACAGTGATCCTTGGCTTGAGATATTCACCACATTTCATATGCTCCTCCACCGACTGGGGAGTCGCACAGATAACCATTTGTCCTTTCCAGTGCTTGACCATGTTCATAGCTCGCAGTGTTTCCATGATGTCATCCTGTGTGAAGCCTGTGGCAGTGCTACTCATGGCACACACAACACAAATGCAGACCAGACATTAAATTAAACACTGCTTAAACATCATTAATGTAATTGGAGAGAGAATTTCATCAATGCAGTTATACCAAACATAAATTGGGGCATTATCTTTTGGTGCAGTTAATATAATAATGTGCACTCGATAACAAGAGACGCAATTGAGGCATGAAGCTTGATGTCGTACCAGCCAAAGAACAAGACACAACAAAACACTCAATTGATAGCAATTATAGAAATCTCTAACTTCTTCTGTCTTCCTCAACAAGATAATATATTAATATAGCTACCACATGTCTTGCTTGATCTTCACTACAAAATGAACACACCAGCTCGAATCTTCTGACTAATCAAACTGTTCAATCAGCATACAAGGATATTCTCGTGGTATTGATGAAAAGGATAATTATAATATCAATTGTTAATCGAATATGCACCGACAGTATCAATGTCAAAGATTTAATAGAGGCCAAAAAATTACCATCACTCACCTCAGGTCTTTTAGAGATGGTGTTCTGATTGCATTTTTGAGTGTCTCAAGCAGAACCCAAGACCAGTAGCGTTGGTAGCTCAACTTGACCAAGTCAGACAGGGGCTTTTCTGGAGAGCCCAAGTTTCCTTCTCTTTTGGAGAGCTCATAGCTGAACTTAATGAGAAACCTGCCGTAGCCTTTACGCTGATATGGAGGAAGAGTGAGGATGCAAGAAACATTGTTGTACTGCGCATTTTCCTTTTCATGCAGGAAATGTAAACAGATGAATGAATGAGTTGTGGAAGTCAAGGAATGAAATTAAAAAAAAAAATAGATAAGGAAATAAATATTTGATATTAAAATACAAACGCATACGCGAGTGATAATAATAGAAAGAGAAGAAACATTTTTTTTTAGGAAGTGTGAAATTGCTTCATAATTTTATGGCAAGACGCACTGTTATTTCTGGCTAATTGATATTTCATCCAATGTTCTACTTAGAAAGAAATTCTGGCAAACTTGATTACAACCATTTGTCATAGCAACCACTTCGTTCGTTCGTTCACTTGTTCGTTCGTTCGTTCGTTCGTTCGTTCGTTCGTTCGTTCGTTCGTTCGTTCGTTCGTTCGTTCGTTCGTTCGTTCGTTCGTTCGTTCGTTCGTTCGTTCGTTCGTTCGTTCGTTCGTTCGTTCGTTCGTTCGTTCGTTCGTTCGTTCGTTCGTTCGTTCGTTCGTTCGTTCGTTCGTTCGTTCGTTCGTTCGTTCGTTCGTTCGTTCGTTCGTTCGTTCGTTCGTTCGTTCGTTCGTTCGTTCGTTCGTTCGTTCGTTCGTTCGTTCGTTCGTTCGTTCGTTCGTTCGTTCGTTCGTTCGTTCGTTCGTTCGTTCGTTCGTTCGTTCGTTCGTTCGTTCGTTCGTTCGTTCGTTCGTTCGTTCGTTCGTTCGTTCGTTCGTTCGTTCGTTCGTTCGTTCGTTCGTTCGTTCGTTCGTTCGTTCGTTCGTTCGTTCGTTCGTTCGTTCGTTCGTTCGTTCGTTCGTTCGTTCGTTCGTTCGTTCGTTCGTTCGTTCGTTCGTTCGTTCGTTCGTTCGTTCGTTCGTTCGTTCGTTCGTTCGTTCGTTCGTTCGTTCGTTCGTTCGTTCGTTCGTTCGTTCGTTCGTTCGTTCGTTCGTTCGTTCGTTCGTTCGTTTTTTCGTTTGTTCGTTCGTTCGTTCGTTCGTTGGTTTGTTCGTTCGTTTGTTCGTTCCTTGACATGCATGTTAATTCAGTGGAACTATGTTTAATGTTCCAGGGTTACCTTGGGCACATTTGTAATAAGATTTTTCTTGCATTTCTGTATCAAAATTGTTTTTCTAAGACTTTTTAAGTTCTGTGTGTGTGTTTGTGTGTGTATGTGTGTGCTTTTGTGTACATGTGTGTGTTTGTTTAACTTGATTAATTTAGATTTGTATTGGTTCTACCATAGAGTGGTCCATCTTGAAGTGTCCAGAAAGGAAGGAAGGAAAGAAGGAAGGAAAGAAGGAGGGAAGGAAGGAAAGTAGGAAGGAAGGAAGGAAGGAAGGTGGAAAGAAAGAAAGGAAGGAAGGATAGAAGAAAGGAAAGAAGGAAGGTAGGAAGGAAGGAAGAAAGGAAGGAAAGAAGGAAAGAAGGAAGAAAAGAAGGAGGGAAGGAAAGAAGGTAGGAAGGAAGGAATGAAGGAAGGTAGGAAGAAAGGAAGGAAGGAGGATAGAAGGAAGGAAGGAAGGAAAGTTGGAAGGAAGGAAGGAAGGAAAGAAGGAAAGAAGGAAGGTAGGAAGGAAAGAAGCAAAGAAGGAAGGAAAGAAAGAGAGAAGGAAAGAAGGTAGGAAGGAAGGAAGGAAGGAAGGAAGGAAAGTAGGAAGAAAGGATAGAAGGAAGGAAGGAAGGAAGGAAGGAAGGAAGGAAGGAAGGAAGGAAGGAAGGAAGGAAGGATGGAAGGAAGGAAGGAAGGAAGGAAGGAAGGAAGGAAGGAAGGAAGGAAGGAAGGATGGAAGATAAGAATGTTTTTATTCATTTTAAGTCTTATGTATCAGGTAATGCAGAATTTTGTCTCACACTGAGACTAGGAATAAAGAGTATTATCTATTTCTCTGCATATGTTTATTTAATTTGATAAATGCATTAGGTAGGATTTTATAAATTAAGTCGTGGTGTTTCTATAAGAAGCCATAATGTGAAATTCCTGCAATAGAAGATTCAAGAAGTACACAAATACAATGAAGTTTATTAAACATGGATAAAAAGGTACACAATCTCAATGAATTTCTGACAGACTGATAGAGGGGATCAGTGACACAACACCTGTTTTAAATAAGTGATGAAAAGCAATATCTGAAGGAATTCACTATCAAAATTAGGACTTCCATTATTCAGAGAATATTTTTCAGATATAATTTCAGACTTTGCAGGTAAATGTGTACTAGCTCCTCACCATAATGTGTATCCTGTAATTTAAAGGAAATTTGAATAGTAGTTAAACGTAATAAGAAACCACATAAATATATTTTTAGATACCATGCTTAATATTTATATGGGGTAAAGATTAGGAGGGGGAGTTGATAGGAGGTTGGGGGATTTATACCTCCTAATTCACTGAAAAGTGTGCTTTTACCTATTTATAGGTCTGAATATATATAGAACCCTTTGTTGCTCATTTAAGTAAACACCTCCATATGCAGCTAGAGCGTGTATGAGGCTGGCTTATGCATTATGACATTAAATACCATCTCACGCAGCAAAGAAAGTTTTATTTCAATGATACTGCCCTCTTCACAACTTTTTATTTAGGTACCATTTATAATTACTAGCTATCAACACAAGTATATCCCTGAAATAGTGAATATACTTTAATATACAAGGGAAAATGTTTAACATTTCCTTACCTGACCGAAATTTTCTAATATACCGCTAAATTCGACTGGGCGCATGCGTATGAGACTTGCGCAGTCAGCGCCGAAACTAGTAGGGATCATCCAGCCAGGGAGGATCATTCCTGCGAGTTACTTGTCTAAGGAGAAGCGAAGAGTTAATCTCCCACTGTCTCAGAACTACTCGGTTCTCAACTGGAATTTTTGTAAACTAAGGCTACAAGACTTCTAAGTCTGTTGAGCAATGCAGATTTTCATCAAAACTCTGACTGGAAAGATCCATATCCTAAAAGTGGATGTTTCTCACTCCATCATATCTGTGAAATTCAACATCATAGCTCGGAGTAGAAGAATGCAATTCTTTGTGAAGACTGGGACTGGGATGACCATCACCCTGGAAGTGAAGATTTGTGACTCCATCAAAACTGTGACGTTCAAGATGAGAGACAAGGATGGCATTCAGAAGGAATCAGCCTTCCATGTTGACATCCAACTCAGCCTCCATGATCTTGTTGCTATCACCTCAACCTCCATGGTCCTCAATCACTGTACCTCTGAAACTAACCAGTGAACTTGCTCATGTTAGAATTGGTGACTTCTTAAAACTGACATGTTAAAAAACTTATGTTAGATTATCTTATATATGAATTGATATTTACCATTGTATTTCTGCAGCCATCCATAATAATTTTAAAGCTACATTTCAGAGAGAAAATGTAATCAATGTTGAAATCATGAAATGGGCATGAAATCAGGGAATGCTATTACAACTCTCTATGTAGAGATGGCAGGGTAGAGTTCATTTCATCAATAGAAATTAAAACTCCATATACATAACTATTATATCTAACTGATGGCTTTCACAAACATTTGTCCAGTAGAAATGACATGTAAGAACCCTGGAAAGCATACTTGTAAGACTCAAGAAGATCAGAAGATCAAGAAAAGGTAACTTTCAAAAATAAAAAATAGACGTTTGTCCAGCTTCTAATTCATCTTTATGGGATATACTTACTAGTTATGTCAATTAACATTATACTGAACATTTTACACTACCCTGACTTGGTAAATATCCTTGGTTATTCGCTTCTTTTAGTGATTAATACCAAGGAAGATTACTACGGGGTTGACCTTCACAACTTTTGCAATATACACCATCTTAAAAAAAATCAAAGGAATTGTGAAATTCCTCGCTGAATGCCAGTGTGCCATCATACATGTTCTAGACTATCTAAAATATGACATTTTAGTATTCTAACTATTAATGACAAGAATAATGGAGGATAAAGGCTCTGACTGTGGGAGACTGAAACTCTCAGAATTTTGCTCTTCAACCAAACTCTACAATTCTATACTAGCTTCAGTGAGTGTCAGCTTAACTGCACTATGTGCCCTGGGTAAAGCAGTGCTCTGGAGCCTTACCCACACAACCTATCACAGGTGTATATATCTTTCGTTGCCAAAAAAAATAATAAATTAGTTAATAGATAATTAAATCAAATAGAATTAAGTAAGAAAAAAAAGTATAAACAAGTGAAGAGTAGCTTAAGCTTTCTTACTGCCTCAAAATGCAAGAATGAAATTATTATCTATCATGAGTTTGGAGTATATCTGGCATATGCCCACATTTAGCTGGTAAGTAATTCAATTTTTTGGTTTTGGTTTATGGGTGTACCTGTGCTCGTTTTCCATGTAGCTATGAAGTCAATACTAACAATATGAATGATAATGAAGTTTGACTCTATAGCTGTATAAAGAATGGCTAGTAGAAATAAGAAAGATAGACGATGGAAAAATTTGATTGATAGAGTTGGCTCTCCAGGAAATCTGACTTCTATCATCCATATCTTCTTTTTCTACAGGTTATTGTTTATGTAGCTATGCACAAAATAGTGAAGAAATGAATAATAATTAATATCAAATTGATTCCCATCTACTTATCCCGGGTTACCTTGACAATCAACCTACACGAATGGAAAAGTAAGTAAATGACAGTAATAATAACCTTAGAAGTGGGAACGATTCACTTAAAAATTGCTCCAATTGCTATAGTATCGGAGCCATGGGAGCCTGAACAAGAACTCCTTCCAGTGACTCTGCCTCAGGACAGAAAGACACATGAAAGAGAAGTATATCAAGAAGTTAATTGTAATGGAAAAGAAATGAATAAGAAGGAAGTTAATTATGGGAACGTGGTTTGTGGCCAAGGAACCTCAGGGAGTAAAGAAATTAATAAGAAGGAAGTTAATGATGGGAATGTGGCTTGTGGCAAATGAACCACAGGTAGTAAAGGGAGAAATTATGGTTATAGTTTAAAAACAAAGAGGAAAATAAAGACAAAGAAGAACAATGGAATGAGAACTCACCTGAGGAAGCCCAGTGGGGCCCGGCTGGCCTAGAGAGCCAGAGTCTATAAAAGACTCAACTAACATTTAGTAATTAGTCTCTGTTGAACAGCTATCATCTAGAATTATCAAAGTATTATTACGTAGTTCATATCCTATCGCGCAAATATTGTGAGAACTTGATTGCATGGTACAGACAGTCTATCTGGACAGTTTATGATACTTTTGGAAGAGACTCAGTGTGTAAACCTACTACTAACTAACCATAAACAGTAGTGAGGAGTCTTAGTTAATACTATTAGACCGGGTGATTCACTAGGGAGTGGGGAGTGCTATCATCCCCTCCTAACACATGGCCCCTGGAATTTCCCCAACCACCACCTATATATGGACCCTGTAATATTCCCCTACTCCTAAAACCTGACCCTATAACTCCGTATCCCCCCTACCCACAACGCATGAGACCAGGAATATCTTTCTACTAAACAGGTGCACAGGATTGTCCCCCCACCAGCCCCACCCCCACCTTCCCACTAACCCCGCCCTAATTACGCATTAGCCCAGGTATGTCCACCCTTTACACATGGACATTGACAACTAGGTAATTGGTAACTCCCATCATCCCCTACTCCCATACATGTGCTCTAGTATCTCTCCCCACCCACTCCTAAATATGGACCAAGGGTTCACCTAGAACGTCCCTAGACTTGGAATAAAGTGGTCTCCAATAAGGTGGCTTTTGCAAAGGGGTCTCAAAAAAGAGAAATACAGCTATTTATAATTGCAATTCTAAACATGACATTCCATAACATTCCTTACGGAACCCAGCATAAAAAAATACCAACTTTCTATAAGAGATATGTGAATACCTATCAAACAGCCAACACAAGTGATGTGGAGTGAATTCACCACTATGCCAGTGTGTACAGGTCATCACCAACCACCAACACATTTCAAATCTCCCAAGCTGACACAAAAAAGGGCCAATTCACAACCAACACAACCAAAGACATCTCCAGCACATCATACCCCTCACAAGGTTCAACACAGAGTAGAAATCTCCACTTAGTACAAAAGGAAAGATTATCCTAACATCAAATCCATCATTACAAACAAGACAAATAGTCTTTCCACAGCAAACACTGTCAGATATTCCCCAAATCTATTATTATTATTATTGCTACAATTATTATTATTATTATGATAATAATTATTACTATTATTATTATTAATTTTATTATTATTATTATTATTATTATTATTATTATTATTATTATTATTATTATTATTATTATTATTATTATTATTATTATTATTATTATTATTATTATTATTATTATTATTATTATTATTATTATTATTATTATTATTATTATTATTATTATTATTATTATTACTATTATTATTATTAATATTATTATTATAATTATTATTCCTTCTTACATTTTTTGTTCACATTAATAACTCAAAATGGAAGATAGCTTTGCCATGAATGAATGTATATCAACAACAGACTGGTGGGCATTGATACCATTGTTTTACAAAAACACATCCACATTAATCTATTACAACATTACATATGTGTATATATGTGCACATATTGTGTTCTATATTTATTCTATGAAGAATGCATTAAGGTTTATATAGTACTTCTTCATTTTTCATGTAATGACAATGTTGAGTGAATTTGATATTCTCCTTGGACCAGTTTGAATGAATCTCTTTTTTGCATATCTCCATGAGTGGTGCTCATATCTCTTATTTGAAGGAAGATTCCTTTCCTTTTAAATGAATAATTTAGTATTCAGTTTGTTAAATACATGTTACAGGTTTTCTATGTTTCTAGAGGCACTACCATTGAGGTAAATTCAAACTAAATACTTTACAGAAAACTAAGGTAGTAGTTTTACATAGCCAATTTGAAATAACTGTGATGTGGTGGCAAAATGTGGGGTGTGGGGAGTGTGGTGGTGGGTGGACAAAGAAGCACCTGTTTTTGATGAATGTGGGTACATAATTAAGGAAGCAGTTTTCATGTATTGGCAGAATTTATGGCTGCATTTAAAGATGGAACCCATAATGATCTTCATGATGCCACCCTCAGGTGCTTTCATTAAAATGCAAAATATGTTTTGGCCCTCAAAATTAGCTGACCAAAAAAATGGAGTCATTGAGTGATTGTTCTTCATATTTACCCTGTGTCTCACTAGAATCTGCTTTGAATACGTACTACTTTGTCGAGTAATCAGATGATTCTTGGTACGTGGGGGAAGTTATCCAGAAGAGGGAGGTGCAGTTCGATAATGAGAAGAAAAAGGAATTTTTCATCCACTATAAATTTTGTAAGAAAATGTTGATGTGTTCTTTGACAATGTGTCCCTTATCTTGCATGTCTCTGGAAATAAAACCAACTCCTATAATAAAAATAGGATCAAGTAAATCATAAGCCTCCCTGGTTGTAAAATGAATAAGGAAGGACTAGAAATAAATAGGGAATTAAGTAAATGAAAAGATAAGAAAAAAAAAACAACTTTTGCTCATGTTAACCTGGCATGTTATTGCTATTCATGCCAATCTGAGCAGGTAAGCTGGATATCACCTATTAGACACTTTTGTCGAGAGACCCTTTACCAAAATACTATGTTGGAAAAGAATCTGGGTTCATGTTTACCCAAAATTGTTTTGATTTTGAAGTGGTTGTCAATTACATGTAGAGAATTTACCACAAAATTCAACTAATTGGTGTGTGCATGTTTGCGCATGCATGTTGGTGCATGCATATCGGTATGTGTTTGGGTGCATGTTGGTTTTTGTGTTTTCGTGTTTTCGTGCATGTAGCTCTGTGCATGTCAGTGTGTTTATGTGTGCAAGGCAAGGCATTAGAAGGTTGTACAGATATTGTGATATAACTCTGTAGTATGGTTTTTCCTTGGAAATAATTCAGTTGGACAAATAATGCACACATTAGGGACCTTACTTACTGACGTGTGCTCTTTGTTTGTTTCAGTTGATCGCCGCATGGATGAGTGGGTGCCTTTAAACCGTATCGATATGACACGAGTGGTTAAGGAAGGTGAGAAAGGGAAAGAATATGGTTTGGACTCAGTCAGTTGTCCCGGGAGGAGAGTCACCCGGAATATGAAAAGAAAGCATGATGACATTAACCATATACAAAAGGTAAGTGTGTGATGTCTGTGTAGTCCTCTTTGTCTTTATAGGGAATGCCATTAGTATTATTTCCATTATCATGCTTGAAGCTTCATAATTACTACACACGTACACACTGCCATGCACATGCACACACACACACATACACATACACACATACACACACACATCACACACATGCACAATTAAATATGGGCAGACGAAAACACTTGCACATAAATATTCAGGGATTAATAAGTGATTGAACATCAATTTTGATTAGCAACTAGTTAATCTTAATGATTCGAGTCTGCATTTTGATCAATTTTACGTGGCATCAACTTTTTAAAAAATATTGAATAAATATTTATGTTCATCTCTAAAAATATCAATATTTATACTAGCATGCAATCGCTGCATTACTAGCTCGACCCACACTTTGCGGGCAGTTGTCACAAATGTATCTTAAAGTAGGGCATATTTTGTGAGAGAATATGTCTTAAAGGAAGACTTTTCTTACAATGGTTTTGATCATTGGAGGGTTTGTCTTAGTGGAGGATATTTTTTGTCAGAGACCATGTCTTACGGTTTGACATGACTCACAGGAAGACATATCCCATTAGAGGACATTTCTAAAGGGGAAGAAACATGTCTTTCTCTAAGATATATCTTCTTGAAAGATTATCTTACTGAAATACATGTCCTACTGGAGGATATGTCTTAATGGAGTCATACCTTGCAGAAAGACATGTGTTATGGAAAGAAATAAGGAATGGAGGATATATTGTAAGGACGGTGGGCACGTATCTTGGGTTGGCATGTATTTTGAGAGTTATTATTACAAAGGTTCCACTGGTATTTTTTGTGTATGTTAAGGTTTTGTGTGTGTGCATGTCAAGAGTAGGATTGAGGTGCGTATCATGGAATGCTGTAGTTTATATTCTAGAGTATTTGAATTACAATAAAAAAAAAAGAATATGTGATTAGGTAACTGTAAAGTTACTTAAGAATACCCATAAACACACACGATAGCAAACATACACACACACCTCCAAACATATGTTCACGCATACCACCCAACAAGTGCACAATACACATATGCAAACTAATCATAAAGAAATTAGTTTGGGGATTATCCCTTCTTTTTTCTTCTTTTCTTCCCCTCCATGATGACCCATCCAAAATTGGGATTGGGGTGTTGTGGAGGGGAGAGTGGATTAAGTGAATACCATATCACAAGCTGCTCCCCAAGAGCAGCTGCATTAAGTTTTACAATAGTATCTTTGTTGAGTGAATGTTATTGAACTGAACCTGGTGTGTGTGACTCCTTCAATGTCAAGCTTTGTGGAACAATATATTAGTTCACTTGAATCACCTTCATCACTCTGAATTTTCTGATAAGATTTTTTCAGCATGGAGGGCACGTTTCCACTCACAAACTCCTTATAATGTCCATTGTCTCAATTCTGCTAAAAAAAACAAAAACACAAACAAGTCATCCCCAAATAAACACCCTCCCTGGTCCTCCTAAAATCCTGTAGAAGATAGGGAATGATGCATAGGAATTACATGTAGACAGTGTTTGTTCAATTCTAATAGGATTTCTTTATCCTTGCACATTTATTTTATGTCTGTGTGTGTTTGGTTTGATTCGTAGAAATTCGATGAGATGGACCCAACAACCGCTGCACTGGAGAAAGAACATCATGCTCTCACCAAGGTCAAGTATATAAACCTGATCGTGATAGGCAAATTTGAGATCGACACCTGGTACTTCTCCCCATATCCTGAGGAGTATGGCAAACAGCCTATGCTCTGGATATGTGAGTACTGCCTCAAGTATGTTCGGCTCAAGCACTCTTATCTCAAGCACATCACCCTCTGTCAGCATCGCCAACCACCCGGGAAAGAGTATGTGAGTGTTGATTGATAGTTCTGATTTCTATACCAAATCTTTGCTAATTATTCTATATCACTAGTTAAATATAAGAAATTTGGTTATATTTCTCTCTTTTTCTTCCTGATGTTGTGTAATTACAAAAATAAATATTGGCCTGGTTTGCATACCAAAGGAACCTAGCTCTAGACTCGGTATGTGACTTCCTACTGATAGCCAGGTCCACCTTCTGTGAGCTTTGGTCAAACTGCTGTCTGCTGGAAGGACATATAGTTTGGCCTCTAAATTTTTTTAATTTTTTTTATTTATTTTTTTATTTTTATTTTTTTATTTTTTTAATTAATGGTTTTTGGGCCCATTGTTACTGACTTCAGGTAGAGTGTGTTCACATAAATATATTTGTTAGTATTTGCTCATTACTCATGTAATTCCTTCCCCCTCCGCCCCACACATACATCACCAACCCCAGAAAATTTGAAACCTAAAAAACACACATCATGCCAATGACCCCAATTTTGATAAACAGATTGCAATGACACCTCCACTCCCATGGATCCCAATGTGCTCCATAAAAAATCTAGTGGCCTTCAGAGTTTTACTCTAGTATGAGTTCACTCATATATGCATGCACCTGTCTATCCACCAACTGAACCACTGACGAACACAAGCACACAAGCACACAAACTAACAGACACACGCACAGGAATAACGAGTGGGAGAGATAATACATGCATTCTTAATTGCTTGTAATTAGTGTGGTGACAGAACAGGATGGTATAACAAATCCTATATGCACCTATGGTGCTATTAGATTGGTACAATGAGGCTGTACATGAAACAGATTAGTTTGTTCATTTTACATTGTGAGTTGATAGTGGCACTATAAAGACTATGTATTTTTGGGCAGTTTGTGGGAGCCGTTGCCTTTACTGAAACTGAAGACAATATTGTGTCTGAAAGTGAACTGCCCATAAACTAAGGGTAGCTATTACAACTCTGCATCGAGCATGAAGTTCTTTACTTTGGAAACATGTATCAATTTCATCACTGGAAGCAATGATTCCTCACCTGAGGATTGCAGAAAACATCTTCCCAGAAGATGTTGTGACGTTGGATGGGAGGAGGTGAGGGTCTGACAGAGGTGAAAGGGAGACACCCCCAGATGTACACCACAACACCTATGCAAACAGGAAAGACAAAATGATAAATTGCTTATCATACCAACAAATAACTGGTCACACCTATTGGAAAATATGGCATATCATCTACATGCGATCATAAAATGATTATTACCCTCTAATGGGTGTTGTTATGGGTGTGGTTTGACCATTGACATGAACACCAAGTAGTTTTTACTTCGTAAAACCAATTTGGTTGAAATTTAGCATGTTATCTCTATGTGACCTTTAAGACAGAGAGATTGGTCCAGTACAGCAATAGAGTGGAGCCACATTCAATTAAACACACAAAGCACACAGTTAGCCAGACCTTGAGCAGGATAACAACACTCTCCCAGTCACATGGAGAGGAAAATATCTTGCTCAGATAGAACAACTGGCTCAAATTTGAAATGCAGTCTCCAACTGACAGGAAAAGTGTTATTATCCTCCCTTGGGTGTAGTTTGGCTAACAAGTTTAATGCAAAATTTTCCGCCTGTTTTGTGTAAGTCACTACTAGCAAATATTGCAGAACTCTTCCCCCTACTTCTGTAATCCCAAATATTTATCTCATAAAGAATATAAACCATTAAATTGAACAGACAAGGACTGAACAAATTGTTAATTAGCTACAAATTTAATGTTTAATTAAAAATATCTAAGGTTGTAGCTCTTCATTGTGGTCACATAGGATTTGATAGCACGCCGTGTTTCATAATATCTTTGCATTATCATTCCTTACTAAAATAAAATGAAATCAATCAAAACTGTTCAAGATAGGGAAAGAATACTCAACAAGCATTAAATACACCTGAGCGATTCTTTTATCCAAAGGTAGCTGACTTTTCCATCCCTTCCCACTAATCATCCTATCATATCTACTGTCACTAGAGCACAAGCAACTGCATTAAATAGTCACCATTTACCTAGTGGGAGCATAATCTGGTCACAGTACTTTGCACCTTCACATCCATAGTGAAATACCCTGCTCCATACCATGCCATCATATCAATAGAGCTGAAAGGGCCCCGAGTGATGCCCTGGGCATCCTGATATAACCATTGGTCCATAATAGAAGTTTGCTGTCCCTCAGCAAACCCCAAAAGAGATGAAGCATTTTGTGTGGCCAACTGCTGGGTACCTTTACAAAGAAGAATATAAAATATAATTGCACATATCATAATCCAAACATAATTTATGGAAAATCGGGACATATAATGTGTGAGTATGTAAGTGTTGATTGATAGTTCTGATTTCTATACCAAATATTTGCTAATTATTCTATATCACTAGTTGAATATAAGAAATTTGGTTTATATTTCTCTCTTTTTCTTCCTGATGTTGTGTAAAGACAAAAATAAATATTGGCCTGGTTTGCATACCAAAGGAACCTAGCTCTAGACTCGGTATGTGACTTCCTACTGATAGACTGGTCCACCTTCTGTGAGCTTTGGTCAAACTGCTGTCTGCTGGAAGGACATACAGTTTGGCCTCTAAATTTTTTTTTTTTTTTTTTTTTTTTTTTTTTTTAATTAATGGTTTTTGGGCACATTGTTACTGACTTCAGGTAGAGTGTGTTCACATAAATATATTTGTTAGTATTTCCTAATTACTCATGTAATTCCTCCCCCCTCCGCCCCACACATACATCACCACCCCCAGGAAATTTGAAACCTAATAAACACACATCATGCCAATGACCCCAATTTTGATAAACAGATTGCAATGACACCTCCACTCCCATGGATCCCAATGTGCTCCATAAAAAATCTAGTGGCCTTCAGAGTTTTACTCTAGTAGGAGTTCACTCATATATGCATGCACCTGTCTATCCACCAACTGAACCACTGACGAACACAACCACACACACACTAACAGACACATGCACAGGAATAACGAGTGAGAGAGATAATACATGCATTCTTAATTGCTTGTAATTAATGTGGTGACAGAACAGGATGGTATAACACTTCCTTTAAACTAATTATCGAAATTTTTGTGTTTCGTCTTTTTAATAGCAGGTTCATTTCTTAGTCTGTAGGAAGTAACTAAACAGTGTCAGTACTACCGGGCTGCCATTTATAACTTTGGTTCAGACTGATTATTGAAATCATCTCTCAATCATGATGCTTTACCTCCACCATTAAATTTCAAGGTATATGGTTATGCTTACGAGACCATTATTGAATGTGGTTAAATATTTGGGTTGCTGTATTCTTCTCAAAATGACACATAATTAAAATATCACAATATATATTTTATTGAAGTTCACCTTTATAGCTGACTTCATCTTTGTATCGGAACTGATATTATAGCCAGCTACTACTACTAACCAGCTAGAGCTGTAGTTCATTGTTTGTCTGTTTTTACCAAGCATTACCGCTAAACTAATTGTTAGATCAAGTTTAGATTTAGAGCTGAATTCTTACCTACTACCCAAAAATTAATCCCTTATTCCACGTTGGATCAATTCACCATAGTCCACTTCTACCTAATTCAATATTTCCTCTTCTTGGTTCCAGCAAAAATTATTTTTGCTTTTCTACTTTTAATTCAATCTTTTCATTGATCCCTAATATCTTATGCAGAGACAGGAAGACATAGAGAACTGAATGAAATTGAAATGTTTATTTTTTAAACAGTCGCTTCAAAACGTTTTTCTAAAACTTATGCAGGCCATTGAACATGAAGGGATTAAACACAAATAATAATATAGAGTATTACTCCATCCATCTTTATTGATTGAACTGAATTACATTTTTATTGAACACTTGCAAGATCTTTTTTTTTTTCCTAGCCAAGTGAAACATATCTTCTAAAATTTGTTCAGAAGGGTCTGGTGTCTTCCAAATACAAATTTGGTTCACTTGGCTGTGAATCATGGATAACAGTACTTCATTTGTATTGCATGTGCCACCTTTTTTTATACTTTCTTTTTCTTTTTTTAAAATTTAAAATAGCATTTGTATTATATGCTTGATGGGTGTGCAACTCAATCAAATTGTTGCATGCATAAATTTGGCATAGCAAAGAACTATGATACTGTCAAATGTATTGCAGTAGGACAGATATGGTATGCCACAGAAGCCACACCCTCTGGATAATGTTTTAAAAGGTGTGGCCAGCCAGACTAGCGTTCCTCCACCTTCACCCACCCCACCTCCCAACAGGCATCTCCAACTATGAGGAAACACGTCAGTGTTTGTTTGTTGTTATCTTTTTTTGGTTTCCTTCAAGGAAATTAATTTTAAACTGGGATTGCAATTAGCCAATTCAATATTTACCCTGCACCTATGAAAATCACAATTTCTTTAAGGTGATAATGATTTCTTCTATACTGATAATCATTTCACACTTAAGTGGTACTATATTTTATTTTAATGTTTCAAAGTGATAATGATATTCCAGAATTGTAGGCATAGCAACAGGCAATTATTATTATTTATTCAACACCCCTCCTTCTTTTAGAGCATTAATCTTTCTTGTTGTTTGAGGGTTGGAAATCAGTTTTGCACTTAACTTTATCAAACTTAGTAATATAAAGTAACCTATCACCTAAGAAAAAAAAGTTACTGGCACACATTAATACAAAAAAACAAAAAAAAACAGAAGTAACACTTTGCCTTTAAAACTGAGTCCCACAAGCTCTGTATCATTCCGACTGAATTCTTACCAGATTTTTTTGTTGAAGTTAGATATTTTTTAATCTGTTATTATTTTCGGGACTTCATTATCATATTCATATCGGTAACTTTGTAACATGCCTCACTCTGTAACATGCCTCACTCTGTAACATGCCTCACTCGCCTTCTTCCCCAACCCCACACCCCAACCCCCCCCTCAACTGTTTTCTTTTGTGTTTTCCAATCTGCAGTAATTATTTAAACCTCATACATCAGTATTTATCCCGCTGGAGTAATTGAACAATCTTGATAATTACAGTAATATAGGTTACCTTAAAATCAGTACTTACCGTTGTACTCTTCAGAAATGTCCAAGGAGGATTCTTCCAAGCATTTGTACATTTCTCTTCTTTTGACCCTTCTCTGGTGTCATTCACCTTCTGTGTATTTCTGTAATAGTTATACAGTTTATTATAAATCAGCTGCAAAGTGAAGTTGGTACTGAATAATTAAAAACTTTTCAAGGCTTCACTCCAACTTGATGAGAAAAAAAGAGAACAGGTTTCTTAATGGACTCGTGATAGCTTAAATTGGGAAAGTAACCAAAATTGGCGGGTTGAAAATTACGTAACAGCTTAGAAATAATTTCCCTCTGAGTATGCTCATAGCTAAAAACATTTAATAAGATATTTAGCCATATCAAAATGATGACCTTAAATGAAACTGTTAGCAGTAGGACTGAGAAGCAGTGAAATTCCATTGAAAGGAGGCCAAATCCAAAAGGAAGGGATTGTTTAAATGGAGTAATAAGAGAAAGAAGAGGCATTTCCTTTATATATCTGAATATTTTATCTCCAACTGAAGCAGCTCTTCACTTCCATGTAGTATTCAACCTTTGGTTCAAATTAAGGTTTAGTCTACAGAAATGCAACTTACCCTTTGCTGGAGATATTTCAATAGGAAACAGAATTTGTAGCAATGATACAGTATTTAGTCTAGTTAACAAAATTGCTATTTAAACAAACCTAATAGTTGAAAGAAAAAACAACAACAAAAAAAAATTAAATAAAATAATGAAAAAAAAATTTAAATAAAAAAAAAAAGTTTCACTGGAAAACTTTCTTCATTTTGAAGAGAAGACTTGTCTAACAATTTGCTATGACAGCTCAAAGTATTCACTATTACTAGAGGTTCTGTTTCGTGGTTTGAACATTACAAGTAAGAAAATATGACAGGTTTATAGAACATGGTATACAACTTCCACTAAGTACAGTAGATTTGGAATATAATTATTCTTTTTTTTTTCTTTCTGCAATGTTAAAGCACTAATGGTGGATACAGAGTGGGGAGTGAGCCATTATTAACTAAATTCCTAATAGCTCAGATCCACAATAAAGCCACAGTAATGTAAAATAGATTTGAGCTGATTGAAGCCTATCCCTCTGAAGTTTTCAGGTGAAATCAGGTGGAACCTGTTGGGATGAATGAAGGTGTATTGTGGACGTGTGAAATCCGTTCCAGACACAGGCGAAGACAGTTTTAGTGTGCAATATGTACAGGGTTTAATATTGGTGAGATTAGATGGTAATGTTGCAACTATCTATCATTTTTTAAAGTATATTGCACAGTGTTTGACATTTAGTAAAATTTTGTATATTTTGTTGATATGAGTCGTAAATTTACAATGCCTCAATTATTTCCCTATTGTTGTTCATTTTCTAAAGTAGTTAAGCAATTGGGGGAAAATAATGTGGAGCTTGGGATTATGGCTTGACTACTTTACTTCTAATCTTAACATGTCGGTTACTGCATATGGTGAAATTAAGTGTAATTATGTAAAAAAAAAAATTATCAAAGAATAATGACTTTTGTCTTTGATTTCATCTGACCACAATTACGCGACATACAATGAGTGTAACTAACAAGTTGTGTTTCCTTTATAGACATGTCGACTAAACAAGGATCAATAATAAGGCAGAGTGTATTCAGGTACCTCAGTTAAAAACAATGTTAAAGTTGGTGAGATTTGATTGTCATTCATTATATAACGGTTATGCTCGAATTTTTGCCTATTTTTCTCTTCTTTTATTGTCATCTCTTTTCTTTCCATTTGATGTATTTTTCTTTTTTACATACCTATTTTTATAAATTATGCTCAATAACAAACAAACATGAGTGTTACAACATAAAACAAGCAAAGGGCCCAGTCATTCAATACTTGAAACATTTAAACAGTTAATATTAACTCTATATATGATCCTGACTAAGTATTCCACAATTTAACAAGTGGGACATGAAATGTGTGGATAATCTGTTACTGTGATACAATCATTCACTCAAATTTATGATCAAAAGTTCTTTTATCTCTTTTTTCTGAAGATCTACCTATTCTTCCTAAAACACTACCTTTTTTTTCCTGAAAGTCATCATTTTTTGGAAAGTCTAACTATTTTTCCAGCATTACTCTAGCAACTCAGAAACACCATCTTTACCCAACATTATGCCAACATAATCCATAAAGGCCCAATATTGGCTTCTATATATTCATATATATGTGGATAAGATAGTGCAACAATGTAAACAAGTCATATGGAAATCGCACCCACTAATTTTATTATGCTCTTACTGTGCAGACACGGTAATTGCTGAAAATGCTCTCTCTCATATTAGATTAAGACATAGGAGACAGAATTAGTGTGTTTCCTGAAAATATCTATCTACATTATAGAGTGAGAATAGTCTGTCTCTTTGTCTGTGTATCCATGATTCACTCTTGAACAGTTTAAGTTAGACCTCCCCTCCTCCCCCACATACACATGCCCACTAACTGTTTAACACCATACTGCCCACATGCACCTCATTTAGACCACACCATGGCAGAAAACACCAAGGCCAGCCGCAGTCCAAGGGTAATTCTCAGAATGGAGAAGAAGAAAGTGAGGAGGATGCGACAAAGGAGGAGGGAGAGAGAGAGAGGCAACAGGCAGTAGCTGAGTGTGCACACACTCTGGAAGAATAACCTGCAACATTAGAGGCAGGAACACTATGAAACAACAGTAGCAACTAGAAAACATCCAAGGATAAAATCCCACAAGCTGAGCAGTACATTCTCACTTCTGCTGTTGTACAGGATCATGAGTTTTGATTACTAAATCACAGGTATTTAGGAGTGCCTGAGTGTTTTAACATAGTGTGGTTTGTAGGGAAGCGTACAATTTAATGATTGTAATAAAAAATTATGAATGTTTAATTCAATAACTATTACTATCTTCTTTATTGCAATTAAAGGAGTTGGGAAGTATTCCTTTATAGTAGAAAGTTTCACTTCAAGTACACTGCAGATATATATATATATATATTAATTTAATCTACTCCCTGCATGTTATTCTATGTGTAAGATAAATAAATTATCTTTACAAAAGCATATATATACAATGCTGATAATAAAAAGTTTTTACCCTTTTACTCGGAAAGTCTGTTCTCTTCAGTCCCACCCCCCCAACCTCAAAATAGTTGAGATTTTAATAATAAAAATGTTTTTCTAAAAATTGCTAGTAACAGCACACTCACACACCAATTACTTATAGCAACAGCATGACCACATTCTCTAGCTAATAGCAACAGCATGTCCACACAACTGTCAGTCATAGCAACATCATGTCCACACATCTCTCAATCATAGCAAGTGCATTTGCACGCACAACTCACTCATAGTTAGAGCATGACCATGCATGTCGTACTCATTGCAACATGTACACACACCTTTATTCCTAATAATAATTGTCTACACACCTCCAAGAAGATCGAGAGCAAAGATAATCTTCAAGTAAAATGGGAATTTCCTACTCAAATGACAAGGGCCTTCTAATTTAAATAATCACATAGATATAAGACAAGAGATAAGACACATAAATTACCTAAATTGCTTCGTCCCATTAAAAAAGTGAATTAAAAAATCACTCAAATCCAAATCCCACTCCCCAAAAGACTGTACTCTGTATGATATGCTGGATGAATCCAATCCATTATTCAATTAAATAGAATCAGTACCTCATTTCAAAAGCTATAAGGGTGATCTGTAGTTCTTGTATGTAGTTACCTTCAGGTGAACTGACTTATACTGCTTAGGCAGGATGCTAACACAATTGGCTGTATTATAGATGCAATGTGGAAGAAAATTTCAATGATTATAACAAAATATATGATTTTTTATATTAATAGTTGTTATAATAATTCACCTGTTTCTGTCTACTTGTGTGTATGCTGGTATGGGTAATGATTTTGATAGATGCTTCCTATGACCCTGTGTAATAAATATCAGACAACACCAGCAATATAATATTTTATCAATGTAAAGATTCTTAAAAAATATTAATTAATTTTTTAAGATCATGGAAGTAATATTACTTTGATAATTAAAAATTCTCCATTTGCATAAAATTAATCTTTATGTCTCCATTAAGATGTTGAATTGGGCCTTTCGTATATTGGCTCATTAAGTCATTTCTTCTCTGCACCTGACTTGCCTGTGGATGTTGAAAGTAAGTCAAACTGGCTGATGAACCCAAGGCATAATCTGTATGTTCATCTTTTAAAAAGATATTTATTTATCATCAAACATAATTAATATTTATCCATTATCATTTAAGGTTGAAATACACTGCCAAATTTTAGCTCTGGTTCCAAATAATTTATCTTGGTTTGGAAGTTATGAAAAAACACAAAGACAAAAGGTGCCAATATTATGCTAGTATTTTCTGAATGCCAACTAAGGGCTAGGGCTAGGGCTAGGGCTAGGGCTAGGGCTTGGGTTTTGGTAGTCAGTAGGACTATAGTGAGTCTTCCCCTTGTCAGAAAACAACTCATCCCTGGACGGCAGGAGCCCACCCCAGAGTAAGTTACCAATCAAATATTCAGACAAAAAGTAGTATTATGAATTATAACGACATGTTTCGTCCTATGGGTGGATTCATAAGGCTAAGGACTGGTGGGGCTGTGCCCTCTTTATAGTGATAAGTGTGTGGTGAAAGTATGTGGTGGGGATGGTGGTTGCTGGTTAGCAAGCACATGCCCTCTTGACAATGGGGGAATTAAATTAAAGCAAAATGACAGACAACAAAAGAACAGACAACAATGAAGAGAAGGAAAAAAAATAGAATTAACAAAATTAACCATGTGCAGCACTCAAATACCAAATGCCTCATGACCTAGGGATTGCCTTAGGGGTGGCAGATCACCTGGGAGGGGGTAACTGCAGTAATATAAAGAGAAAAGAGAGAGAAAGAAGAAGAAGAAGAAGAAGAAGAAGAAGAAGAAGAAGAAGAAGAAGAAGAAGAAGAAGAAGAAGAAGAAGAAGAAAAAGAAGAAGAAGAAGAAGAAGAAGAAGAAGAAGAAGAAGAAGAAGAAGAAAAAAAAAAAAAATAATAATAAATAAAATAAAAATGAAATAAAATAAATAAAAGAAAAATTATAATTAACAAAATTAACCATGTGCAGCACTCAAATACCATTTGTCTCAGATTGAAGGATCTATATATATATATATATATATATATATATATATATATATGAATGTCCATATAAAACCTATTGAACATACTACTATAGGGGCCAATGGTCTCAAATTGGAAATTACAAGCCTAGATTACCATAGAAAGAAATCAAGATTTTAAGGCCATGTTATAATATTTAATTATTTACCTTTCACCTTACCTGATTGAATCACCTTGAAAGAAAAATGTAAGTACATATGAGATTTATTCTGGGGTGATGGGATAAAGCACCAAAAAGGCAAAGGATTAACTAATTAGCAGCTATTTTGTAACAGCTGTATTGGAGTAGACAGGTTAAATAGGTTGGGTGGGGGGGGGGGGGGGTTGGTGGTGGGAGCTAAAAGGGTTAGCGTGGAAACTCTGTCTACTTCTACTCTCAGTTAATAAAATAGCGAAGGAAAAGAAGGAACATTAAAAAGTAAATAGCACCATTTTAAAGAGCCTCTACTCATTTACAATGACTATAAACTTCAAGCATATTTCATAAGTGTTTATTGATATTTTACAGGGAAATACAGTGAAACCTAGCTGTATAATTGACAAACAATAAGGTACTGATTGATTCTCTACAAGAGCTAAAAGATAAATACCTCAGAAAACAAATTCACTAATTTTGAACAATGGACAAAGGTTGGATCATCTTTCACTTAATCCATTGAAAATAGACTTTTAAAGAGCAGACAAAAGTAATAACTCTCTAATATAAAGTTTCATCGAAATTCATTAGGCTGTAGAGCTGTCTATAGTGTACAAGAATATACACACAGGAATGAAACACACACACACACACACACAATTTCCCATTTCTATATTGTGTATA
>OZ017791.1:443991-451491 GCA_963969325.1 Lycopodina hypogea | reverse complement strand
CAAATTTTCTTGTCGGTTAGTAAACTATAATTATAAGGTACTGCAACAGAGATGCGAAACTGAGATGCACACTGGAAAGATTGACTCTGCTGTGAATGGGGTTGTCCACTTTTGACAATAATCTGGTCATCCCCACATTTCTTAACTGTAGATGTTACTTCTGGAGCACTAATCTTCTCTATTTTCCTTTAGCAATCGCAGCTCTCTCTATACTCTGTCAAGTATCTAAGGTAGCCTGCTTAAGTTAGCTGCTAGCTTCTGCATGAATAAGTCAGCTTTGCTACTTGGTCAAGTACCTTTGACAATAGAACTATGCCAGCAACAACACAAAAGGGGCTAATGCCTAATGCTAAGCCAAAGGCTTCTGCACATCCAGTTGTATTTTAGAGATGGTGTTAAGTGGCAATCAAAACCAGCAATTCCTTACACCTGAAATCACTGAGCCGACCACTTTCAGGTCTGGCTATTTAGTGCTGACCGAACTTCTTTGAGAGCTTCAGCTAGTGCTGGTACATATCTGCCACAATGAAATTTATACTTATTGATGACTGAAACAGCACACTTAAGGCAACAGGAATATACATGCATTGTTGCATGCATGTGTATCCACTTATCTAAATTTTGTACATATCCTATAGGACATAAAGGAGATAAAATACTGTAACTGAGAGGTACACTATATTTATTAGGGTTTCACACAACAGAATTGGTATGACTGGTGGTTCACTGAAAGTATGCACTTCCCCCCCAAAAGAAAAAAATCCTGTATGAAATCCTGTATATATATATGTGTGTGTGGATATATATATATATATATATATATATATATATATGAATGTATGTATGCAAGTATGTATATCTATATATATATGTGTATGCATGCATATATGTATATCTATATCTATAATATATATATGTATGCATGTATATATCTATGTACATATGTATATATATATATGTATATATATGTGTGTGTCAGGACAAATGGAAATAAACTTGGCTTATGATGCCATCACACAGAAATGTTGGTGCCTGGTCGGATCTCCAAAAAAAAAGTCACAAAGCTGTTCTTTATTACCATTCTCTTGTGCTGAACTTTCTTAACTTTGGTTCGCAATACCAAAGAAAGTGAACTGCTATCAAAATCTGGACTGCTCCACATGATTATAGACAGCTACTTGTCAACAAACACACACACACACACACACACACACAGCACCACCATAATCTGTATCAAATGGTGATTTCTTTTTGCTGTTTTGTAGTTGTTCTTTTGGTAGGATTTTATGAAGTTATCATTGCATGATGAGAAAAAGGGAACTTTACCTTCTCCTTGTTATGTATTTAAAAAGCTAGACATTCCTTTATGTTTTGACCAAAATAGACATCTGGCCCCAAGAAAATATCTGTGATGACGGTAGAGGAATAGAGGATATTGTTCATGGGCATGAGAAAGGTTTGTTTATTGGGCTTAAAATAGTTGTATACCAGTGAAGCCTTAATGCCTCAGACATATCACTTCCTAGACTGGTATCTCAAGGCATGGATCGATCCTCTTTCTTGTAATGTTGTTCGTTCGTTCGTTCCTTCCTTCCTTATTTCGGTCGTTCGTTCGTTCGTTCCTTCCTTCCTTATTTCGGTCGTTCGTTCGTTCGTTCGTTCGTTCGTTCGTTCGTTCGTTCGTTCGTTCGTTCGTTCGTTCGTTCGTTCGTTCGTTCGTTCGTTCGTTCGTTCGTTCGTTCGTTCGTTCGTTCGTTCGTTCGTTCGTTCGTTCGTTCGTTCGTTCGTTCGTTCGTTCGTTCGTTCGTTCGTTCGTTCGTTCGTTCGTTCGTTCGTTCGTTCGTTCGTTCGTTCGTTCGTTCGTTCGTTCGTTCGTTCGTTCGTTCGTTCGTTCGTTCGTTCGTTCGTTCGTTCGTTCGTTCGTTCGTTCGTTCGTTCGTTCGTTCGTTCGTTCGTTCGTTCGTTTGTTCGTTTGTTCGTTCGTTCGTTCGTTCGTTCGTTCGTTCGTTCGTTCGTTCGTTCGTTCGTTCGTTCGTTCGTTCGTTCGTTCGTTCGTTCGTTCGTTCGTTCGTTCGTTCGTTCAATCGTCCGTCCATCCGTCCGTCTGTCTGTTCGTTCGTTCGTTCGTTCGTTCGTTCGTTCGTTCGTTCATTCGTTCGTTCGTTCGTTTGTTCGTTCTTTCGTTCGTTGTCCTTCCTCTCCTTCCTCTCCTTCCTCTCCTTCCTCTACTTCCTCTCCTTCCTCTCCTTCCTCTCCTTCCTCTCCTGGGTGACCAGAATATGTTCCTATTCCCAATTCCTAACTATCTGCCTCTACAAGACATGACCTTATTATACTCCAGTCTTGCCTGATGAGGGAGTAACTTATTTTGTTCCCACACTATTTACAGCTAGGTTTCTGTTGTTGTTTTTTCTTTTTTTTTTCATTATAGCAACAGGAAATAATCCTATCAGCTACTTACTCCTGACAAGACTTACACTAGATGAAGTACAGTGTGGAGGCAGTGAGTGAGGGATGTAGCATGAAGCACACAATAACTGAGTGTTCATGACTTGTTTCAAGATTCCCTCCTACCTTTTCTAAAATAACTTGCAGAGTTTGAAATGTCAAGTTTAATGTGTTTGTTATGCAACAGTATATATTTATTCTTTTTTTTCTTCACTCTATGTTTTCTTTACCCTTTTAGCGAGTGTTACTTTACCTTCAGATCTTCTTCTTCTCCTTTGCTTTCAATACAATAAACTAATAGTAGTGATCTTACACTAATAGTGTGTGTATTTGTGCATATATGCAAGCTTAATCATCTGTCTCTCTGTCTGTCTGTCTGTCTGTCTGTCTGTCTGGGCAATAAGTAAGAACCAATGGACGGAATGAATTCAAATATTCGGGGGGTGCGGGATCTTATGTGTGTGTGTGTGTGTTTATGTATGTGTGTGTGAGTGTGTGTGTTTGCATCTGATGAAGAAGGCTGTCCCATGTACTGCTCCAGCCATGCTTGCTTGCCATACTCTTCTCGAGTTGTCACCAAGAATATCAAGTCCTTGGCCCAATAGTTCTTGCCTGTTCCAAAGCAAAACAACAATAATAAACAATAACAAATATAACAATAACAAAACAATGAATAGTACATAATAATAACAATAGCGACATTACAATAGTGACTAAATTAAAGGATGCAAGTGAAAAAAATGTCAAAGTATCATTGTCAGCTCCCTCCCTCCACTCCCTCCCTCTCCACCCTCCCTCTCCTCCCTCCCTCTCCTCCCTCCCTCTCCTCCCTTCCTCTCCTCCCTCCCTCTCCTCCTTCCCTCTTCTCCTTCCCTCTCCTCCCCCCCTCTCCTCCCTCCCTCTCCTCCCTCCCTCTCCTCCCTCCATCTCCTCCCTCCCTCTTCTCCTTACCTCCCCTCCCCCCCTCTCCTCCCTCCCTCTCCTCCCTCCCTCTCCTCCTTCCCTCTCCTCCCTCCCTCTCCTCCCTCCCTGTTCTCCCTCCCTCTCCTCCTATCCATCAAGCGTCGAATATATGTTTATCTACAAGAAACAAGAGAACCGTTCGACTAAACATATGCAACATAATTGTAAGGGCATCAAAGGAAGGGATCATAGCTAGACAATATATTTTATAAATAGGTCAAAAAAGGTGAAATATTATTAAAAAAATCTGGAAAAGGTAATTGTGGGTCAAAAACATACAATCCAATGGACAGCATATTTTCCCACCACCACTCCTCCATGGGGGGGGGGGGGGGAAATGGAGGGCTGCGGGGAAATGGAGGGGGGGGGAGGAATTTTAAAAAGTAGGGGAGAGGGTTGGAGGAAGAAATGATGGAAGGAAAAGAAAAAGAAGAAAAAAGTATGCCCTAGGATTTACCCAAGAATTTGAATTCAAAATTATGGAACCAAGAGCCAGTAACTGATAAATAAATAAATAAATTAATAAATAAATACATACATACATACATACATACATACATACATACATACATACATACATACATACATACATACATACATACATACATACATACATACATACATACATACATAATGAAATAAATGAATGAATGAATAAATAAATAAATAAATAAATAAATAAATAAATAAATAAATAAATAAATAAATAAATAAATAAATAAATAAATAAATAAATAAATAAATAAATAAATAAATAAATAAATAAATAAATAAATAAATAAATAAATAAATAAATAAATAAATAAATAAATAAATAAATAAATAAATAAATAAATAAATAAATAAATAAATAAAGAAATAAAAAGATAAATAAACAATCAAAACAATCAATAACTACAAAAATAAGATTAGTTTTAAGGGGGACTAAATTATTTTGAAAGTAAGAGAAGAGTAAAAGGTGGGGCAGGGGATGGTGCCACTAGTAATACATATAGGGATATACTCTGGTCAGAGGAGAGGGAGGAGGTAGATATGGGTCCTATCTTAGTGAGGCAATTCCAAATTCTACTCTTCGAAAAAAAGATCTACAGCATCCAGCACTAATAAGGTTGCTTAATGTATTAAATCCCTGTCCAGAATAACAGTTAGTAATCAAATAAAGATGTACATTGCTTAAGTTTTGAAAAAATTTATTTATCTATATATATATCTTTTAATGTTTTCTCCCCCCCCCTCCCCCCACATCCTCTCTCATCCCAGTGCCTAGAGTTGAACCCCCTTTTTCTTTTCACCAAAAAACACATAACCACCTCTACCTATTCATTCTGAAAAACCTGGGAACTATAGTTCACTAAACCCCTTTACCAAAATGATTTACTTCTCTCATTTTTTATTTCCTTCCAAATAAATTCCCCGTTCCCTCCTAATCTTTCTGGCCAGAGTGGAATGTTGCTTATAAGGGAATATTCGAGTCTTTTCTTCTGCTGCAGTTTAATTATTTATTTATTAATTTTTTTATTTATATTTTCTTTTTTTTTTTTTATAGGTGCATTGAACTGAAATTTTGCATTAAAATACCAAGAGCATTCAAAACTACCATTTATTCTCTCAGTTTTTCAATGCAGCTACTAGAAACCAAACATCCAATACAGCTGCCTCACTATGAAGAGTCTGACTCATGGCCTCATTTTTGTGTGTAGTCTCATTTTTGACTCTGCTCATTCAATTTCACAGAGGCTAGGAGTGTATCTTTTATCCCTTCTGAGAGGTCCACTTTCACTGGATTTACTGAACCTGCCCCACCTCTTGTCCCTTGTTCAGAGTTAGAAGTGTCCATTATCAGAGGTAATCAATCAGTGTCTTATTGTTTGTCAATTGTAGAGGTTGTCCCTATTTCAGTGAGTCTGTTTAGGAACATTCCACTGTAGTATTTTACACAAAAATATATCTACATAAAACAAACTTAAAATTTCTTGAAATAATTTTGAAAAACAAGCTATGAATGAATATATACATTCCATACTATACTTGTGCTATACGCCACACAGTTTGCTGAGCTAACCACCAAATGATATAACACAGCCAATGTGTGAGTGTGAGTGTGTGGGTATGAGAGAGTGTGCATGCGTGTGCATATATGAAATAAGTAGAAACAGGCAGTGATAGCAAGCAGGTGGCCATGGTCATCACAGTCATGAGTATTGTGCACAACTAGTCATCAATCTGAGTGATACTTCTCAGGGGACATTCCATGTTGGCAGGTCAAAGTCCAACTCATGAACCAGAGAGGCCACACACCCACACAGCCCAGGGGAAATCCCCAGCAGTCTAGCAACAGCCATGCATTGAGTGATGAGGCCACACTTCCAAGGACCAATTTGACTCTGCCCACCAGTGACTCTACGATGGAGAGGGAGGAGGGGAGGAGCAGATGGAGGCAGAGAGCAGCGAGGAAGACGACGAGGATGGAGGGACATAGCAGCAGGAAGATAAGTTGTCATAAAGCATGGCATACCCTGGACGTGCTGGGAAGAAGGGAGGAGGACAAACATAAGAGTGATGGAAATGGGAAAATACAAGAGTGACATAATTAACAGTTACACGATGCCACCACTCACACACTCACTCACACAGCTGCATGCATGCATGCATTACAGAGCACGTTCTGGCATGCAGGCATTGCACTTTTCACTTATGCTTGCACATTTAATGCTGACGAGGCAGAGAAGACTTTAGAACCACCAAATATAATCCTGATTAAATAGAGATCTGATCACATAGCTCGTTAATTATGTACCAATTTTCCAATTTAAAAATTTGCAATTGTAAAGATTTACCCTGATGATAAATATGTCCTAATAATAAATTTGTCCTGATAGTAAATGTCCTGATAATAAATATGTCCTGATAATAAATGTCTTGATAGTAAATGTCCTGATAGTAAATGTCCTGATAATAAATATGTCCTGGTAATAAATATGTCCTGATAATAAATGTCCTGATAATTAATGTTTTGATAATATGTCCTGATAATAAATGTCCTGATAATATATATTCTGATAATTAAATGTCATGATAGAGCGTTCAAAATTTCAGGCTTAACTCCCTTCAAGTGTTTCTACGAGTTAATTCCAGTTAGTTAGTGCACCTGACACTATTAGGTAAGTTGTGGTTATATATTTCAGGTGTTCTCTTGTGGTCACTGAGTAAAGTCACTACATAAAAATGTGTCAAAAGTCGATCAATCATACTGTGTGTGTGCGTGTGCAAGTGTGTGCATGTGAGTGTGTGTGCATGCATGTGTGTGAGTACTTTACTAATTGTAATTCAAGAGCCACACCTTCTGGAAGAGAATATTTGTGTTGGAAGAAAGTACCAGTGTAAAAAAGCACAGAATGTGTTCTAGGTAAGATTTCATCCTTTTATGAACAAGACACATAAACTGAGCTTCTGCGTTAAACAAACTAATTTAAGACACAGAGTCTCCCAGCTGCCTCACTGCAGTGTTCCAAGTGAACATTGCCCCACCCACTTACACATTTTTAAATCACCCTTACTTTGGTAGGTAAGGTATGGACATAACCACAGGAACTGTGAGAATCAGCGAGGTGGTAAAAGTGAGAGAGAAGTTCAACATGCCCAGAGGCAGCAACGTTAGGAGGCAGAGCAGAGAGGAGAAAAACTTGGCCATTCTCCAATCAGTGCTCACCACTTGAGACCTGGGAGGAGAGGGAGGAGATGACAGGTAAAGGTTGAATACCACAAATGTCCACAGAGATAGACACACCTCCAGAAGAAGAAAGAAGTGAAAATGGAGAGTGAGGCTGGAAGGAGGAGGCTGAGGAGAACTCCAGAGGGATTGAGTGGAGACCAGAGATGGCAGGCCAGTATGGCAGAGCACAGCAGAGCTAGGCCACTGCCATAGCTCCACACCAGCAACTGCACCACTGCTTGGTAAGGGAAGGGCTGGGGAGGGGGTGGGGGTGGTGATGCCAAGTACTAAACAGCCAGGACAGAGGATTAATGAGTTTGATTTGATCTACAGCTAATCTAGTAGCACATACTCCAGCTTGAATGTGGCCGTGTGCT
>OZ017791.1:383991-438991 GCA_963969325.1 Lycopodina hypogea | reverse complement strand
ACCCACCCATAACCACCCCCACATTCATTAGTGGCCAATCTGTGGCCAATATCTGGCTGGTTAGTGTGCTTTATGCTCGGCACTATATAGAATTGTGGTTACCCATTTCAAAGGCATTACTCTAATTAATATTGCAAGTAATCTGTTTTGTGTTATCATTGCATGATCAATTATCTCATTAACACCTTGTTACAATCAATTGTCCCTATTATTATCTCTTTCATCTTTCCACACCCTTTACCTACTCCACCTCCACAATCTCCCCGTCTCCTCCTTCCCTCTGCCATGGTGTCTCCACTGCATCACTTCCATTGCCCACTGCCTCTACGAATTCCAGAACGTAAGAAAATGCGATGTTCAACAACTTGTGTGCAAACAATTATGGTGAAATGCTCTGGTGTGAATGCATTAAACTGACCTAATTTCACTCTCCTTCACACACACACACACACACACACACACATACAAACACACACACACACACACTGACTGTGGATCCTATCTTCCACACTGAATGACCAGTGGGTGAGTGCATGTATATTGTTTGTTTTTTACATGTACAATTGTGTGAGAAGGAGGTATTATGTGTATAATGATTAATGATTTGGACTGAACTAACAAATTAGCTAAAGCCATAGGAACTGTTCTTGTGAGTATAACCTCATATTAACCTCTGCACCTTGCCAATACTGACCCCTCCCATATCAGTCGTAATACTCCGTATAAATGGCTTATTGCTGAGAGAGTGGCATTTGTTAGTTCCAGCGAACGTTGGAGTGCACTGTGCCCTGGAGAGTTGTTGACTGATGTAAACTGAGATGGAGTTACTGCATGTTATGTCAGATAACTCATTGAACATTTGCATGAATATCTTTAAGATGATATCTCACATGACAACATATAATTCAATGATCAATGCATATAGATATGAAAAAGTGGTACACTAATTATTGTCACTACCCATTTATGTTAATTAGTTTATCATTAATGTGTTTACTGTGTTTGTTGTTAAGTAGAAATTGTACTACTTGCAGGGACTTACTCTTCTGCACTTGGTGGCTCAGGCAGGCCATGAGAATGTGTTGATTCTGCTTGTCACAGAATACAATAAGTCACAAACTTTCCTCTCTCACTCCTCCATTTCTCAATCTGCATGCCTACCTGCATGTCTACCTCTTGGCATGGTAACCTAGCTCCAGTAATTCATTCTAATTCTCCAGGGGCCAACATCAACCTGCGGGAGAATGGTGGGTGTCACCCCATAGACATGCTCAACAGGAAGGTCTCCAATGAAGCCAAAAGTAAGCTGCACCTCCTTCAGCCAGCACATGGACACACTGGTTGATTCTCTGTAGCACTCTCGTAGTTGCACTAGTAAATCACACTGGTTGCTCAGAGTTGACATATATAGGCCACTCTTGGCAAACCTCAACCTATCATGTTAGGTTGTCATGGTTTCCTGAAAGTATCAGTGTGCTGTGTTAGTGGGATAACTTCCTGACTCCTTGCGGTAGATTAACTCTTTCTCTCTCTCTTTCACTAGCTCTCCTCTCTCGTGTCAACACTCATGGCCTCCCCATCAGAAGTATGCCATCATGTGTGAGAGAGTGTGCATCAGTATGTGTGTGTCAGTGTTGTAGTATTGTGACCATGTGTTAGTGTGCATACTTTGTATGTGTGTATCTGTACGCTAGTCATGTGACCATATGTTAGTGTGCATATCTTGTATGTGTATATCTGTGTGGTAGTCATGTGACCATGTGCTAGTGTGCATATCTTGCATTCCATTCCTTCATCTGCCCACACTTGGTGTCTTCCTCCCACACTTGGTGTCTTCTTCCACTTGGTCCTTGCAGTAGAGGACACCACACGGTTGAGCACCTTCACGCAGGTACACTACTCGGATTAAGGTATGGACCGCAATTGGGGAGGTGTTGCTGAAATCTTGCAGCAAAACCTTGCAGTGAAGAAGGTATGTTCCTCTGCAGGTAGCATCTCATTAGCCACACCCCTTCACATTTCTCTGCAATTAGTGTCCTATTGTAGGACACGTCCTATTACATGTTTTTACTCGACACAAGTGCTGTTTGCTTGTTGTTATTTGTTTGTTGTTGTTTGTTTGTTTTCCCTACGACATGTGTAGTAAATGAGGTTCCGTGTGATTGTACCAACTCCCTTATGGGAAGTGGACAGTTAAAATTTAGACAAAACTAAGTGAAACATGGTGAACTAGATCACACATACTCAGTGTCTAGCTAGCTGGCTTACTATATCAGCTTCCAGGGAACTGTGGCTGCAGAGGTGTTCTGTAAGTCTAAATCGGTCAGCTCTCTTTCTTCCTTATACATTGAATATAGCTTTAATGGCTTCTTGATAATTGGCTCTTCACCCCTTCCACCATTTCTCTCTTCTCCCTCCCCTCTCCTCCCTCCCCTCTCCTCCCTCCCCTCTCCTCCCTCCCCTCTCCTCCCTCCCCTCTCCTCCCTCCCCTCTCCTCCCTCCCCTCTCCTCCCTCCCCTCTCCTTCCTCCTCTCTCCTCCCTCCCCTCTCCTCCCTCCCCTCTCCTCCCTCCCCTCTGCTCCTCCCCTCTCCTCCTTCCCCTCTCCTCCCTCCCCTCTCCTCCTTCCCCTCTCCTCCCTCCCCTCTCCTCCCTCCCTCTCCTCCCTCACTTGTCCTCCCTCCCCTCTCATCCCTTGAATGAACAAACGAACGAACGAATGAACGAAAGAACGAACAAACGAACGAACAAACGAACGAATGAACGAGCGAACGAACGAAAGAATGAAAGAACGAACGAACAATATGACTAATGAACGAAGGAAGGAAGGAACGACCGACCGACTGACCGACTGACTGACCGACCAACTGACCGACCGACAGACCAACCGACCGACCGACCGACTGACCGACTGAAAGAACGAACAAATGAACGAACGAACGAACGAACGAACATCAGGTGGAGCTGGAATGAGAAACTCTACAGCCTTCTCTACCCCTGCCAACCCTCCTACATACACCATATTAAGGGATACCTAGCCTACAGGAGCTTGAACATCGTCGGCAGAGAGAGAGGAGAGAAGGGCAGAGGAGGAAAGGCAAATCAGAGAAGAGGTATGGGAACAAAGAGAGGAAGAATGTCAAGCTAACAGAGAACTACTGCTAGAGACCATCAGAGGTCTACTACCAGACAGATGGGCCCAAGCACCAG
This sequence comes from Lycopodina hypogea, assembly GCA_963969325.1. Taxonomy (NCBI): domain Eukaryota; kingdom Metazoa; phylum Porifera; class Demospongiae; order Poecilosclerida; family Cladorhizidae; genus Lycopodina; species Lycopodina hypogea. Next base: position 435,783 of record OZ017791.1, on the reverse strand, counting down.
CAGCCCCACGGCTCACAGTGCAGAAATTCAATGAGGCTACAGATGACATAGCCGCTTACTTAGATACTTTCGAAGCAGTGGCTGCTGCCAAAAGATGGGACCAAGATCATTGGGTTCAATACTTACTAGGGTCACTAGCTGCCTACCAGTTATCCGTGGAGACAAGGCGAAGAAGGGTGTTTGAAGATTGCTTCAACATAGCAAACCCAGACTTGTGTCTGAAGGACTTCCAACAGAACTTTTACTGATGGTTAAACACCAGTTGTACCAAAGATCGAGAGATTGTTGTGAAGGAACTTGCCATAGCCAAACTTCCTAATTGGCTGGAGTCCCAAATCCGGAATTTGAACTGCCAATCCTTTGAGGAACAATCTGAAGCCATTGTTTGATATCTTGGCAAATTGAGGATAAGGAGAGAAAAGGACTACCCAAGGAAGGAAGACAGGAAGGAATTCAAGAATGAAGAACCATGGTTCCGAAAGGAGCAAGCACCCCAAACTTGGAGGAGAGAAGGGCCTCAAAGTTACATCCCATCGACAGCTGTCGGTTGCTTTAGATGTGGGAAGATGGGCTATGTTAGGATAGACAGCAGAGTCAAGATGGAAGATGCTAAGTGTAGTATGGTGGCCCCACAAGCTCAACCAGAGTGGACGAAGAACCTAAAGATCAATGGGCATACCGTCACAACACTGCTTGACACTGGCTGCACCAAGTTGCTGGTGCACCCAAAGTATGTGGAAGAGACAGACTACCTTGGACGGAGTATTCCTTACCACACTGCTTCCAACAAATGGACATACTTCCCAGCTGCCAGTGTGACGATGGTCCAATTTCGTATCAAAGGTGATGCAAATGTTTTGCACAGTAACAGGGATTAAACAAATAAGAACTTCCCCTTAACATCCCCAGACCAACAGCATGGTAGAAAGGTTTAATGGTACCATCAAGCATTTGTTAAGGAAGCTAGTGTCCAACCCAGATGTGGAATGGGACAATTGTATAACCTATGTACTATGGGCTTTTCGGGGAACTATCCATAAGTCCACGGGTTACTCCCCTTTCCAACTGTTATTTGGAAAGACCATGAGGATGCCCCTCGACCAGTTACTATGTTTCTGGAAAGGGAAGGAGGGGGAGGATGCCAGTAGTACTTCAGAGTATGTACAAACCTTACGGGCTAATATAGAACTAGTCCGGGACCTAGCCTATGAGAAGGAAATGGGTGAGAAAGTGAAACGGAAAGGCTACTATGACCAGGAAGCTAGAAAGTGTACCTTTGAAGTGGGTAGTTTCGTCTTAGTATTTAGACTGACCCTAATGAATAAGCTACTTAACCAATGGCAAGGACCCTACCCGATTACAGAAGTTGTGACACCAGTGATTTACAGAGTAGATGTGTGAGAAAAGTATACCAAACCCCATACCTACCATGTAAATTGCATGAAGAAATGGAACTTCCTTTTGGCAGCTGTTTTTCTAGCTGAGTCTGAGTAGTGGGAGGGCCTGGAAGAGGAAAGGAAAGGGAAGAGAGAAACCAGCCTGCACGGCTCTCAGCTACATGAACTAGAGAAATTTAAAAGTAACTATTGGGATGTGTTGAGAGATTTCCTAGGGAAAACTAGTCTAGTGTATCATAGTATTCCTACAGGAGATACTTGCCCAGTGAGACTACCCACGTATAGACTGGCACAAAAGGCTCAGGACACCTTAAGGGAAGAGATCAAGACCTTATTAGGCCAGGGGATTATAAGACCATCCAAAGTGAAGTAACTCATCTTGGTAACCATGGTAACACATTTGTTTTAAACATTTTTTGCTAAGTCTTGACAAACTGCTGTCTATAATCTGTGGAGATTTCCAGATTTCGATACTAATTCACTTTCTTTGGTGTTTCAAACCAAAGATAAGAAAGTTCAATACAAAAAAAAAAAAATAAATAAAAAAAAAAATTTGAATTTTTGAATTATTGCTATATTTCATATCTCTCCAAATTGTACTAGTTATTATAAGTAAAGTTCAATTTAGAACTTTAACCTTGTTATTTTATTCTACAAATATAAGTTAATTTCATTTAACACAAGGTTTGTATATAAGTTAATTTCATTTACCACTGCATTTGTTTTACCTGTACTATCTACAAGCCCTACCAACCAGTCAAGTACCTCATTTGTTATAAACATTTATGGCTAGTCTTGACTAGCAGATGTCTATAATCTTGGAGTAGTCCAGATTTTGATAGCAGTTCACTTTCTTTGGTGTTGCAACCAAAGTTAAGAAAGTTCAGTACAAGAGAATGGTAATAAAGAACAGCTTTGTGACAAAAGATCAGAACATGAAGCAGAAATCAAAGAGAAATAGAAATAGTTTAGTAGTAGCTACCTGGAATGTCCGTACATTAGTAGAGTGTTCAGGTGATGAGGATCTGTAGGAAGCAACTAATGGGTATAGCTAAGCATGGTAACCATAGTGACAAGCCTGGGAAGATTGATAGGAAGATAGACTCGTTAATGGGAGAATTGAGGAAATATGGTGCATCTGTTGCAGAGATCCAAGAGATAAAGTGGTTTGGAAAGGATGTGTGGCCAGTGGGTAGATATACCTTTCTGCACTCTGGTCATCCTCTGCCAGGGGATCAGGAAAGAGCTAGTAGGAATGAGGGTGTTGGAATAGCATTAGACGAAAATGCTACATGGCATGAAAAAATGCAGGGTAAGTGTGGGAAGCAGTTAATTCCAGAATAATATCATCTAGATTGAATTGGGTACACACAGGAAAGAAAAAGTGAGGTTGGTCTGGAAAGGCATCGGGCAATTATGTATTAGTAATGTGTGCTTACCAAAGCCACAGCTAAGGCACCTGCAAGCATTAAGCTTAAGTTTTATGATGATTTGCAGGATACAATAGATAGGATTCCACATAATGATATCCTTGTTATGTGGGTGATTTCAATGCTAGGGTGGGTGTGTTGGACACAGGTAATAATCTATGGCAATGTGTTATAGAGAAACATGGCTTGAGTGAGCTTAATTTCGTGGGCAAGAATTTTTGGAATTCTGTGCATTAAATCAGTTGTCAATCATGGATACCTGGTTCCAAAAGAAGAAAATCTATCAAGGAACTTGGACAAACCCAGCAACAAAGAGATGTCACATGATAGACTTTGTTGTGATGAGGGCTGAACAGAGAGTTGTTTGCAGAGATCTGCAGGTGATGAGGGGAGCAAACTGCTGGACTGACCATAAGCTTGTAAGAGCTAAGCTAAAGGTTGCTGTTCCTCGTTCTGCCAAAAGAAAAGAGAAAATTTCTTTGCCTTTTTACCATGCATAAACTGAAAACCCCTGCCAAGAGGGATGAATAACGTGAAGTGTTGGAGCAACATTTGCTGGCTAGACCACTCAGAGCTGAAGATTCCACCGAGTGCAACTGGGATGCTCTAAAGTCTTGTATTGTGTCAGCTGCAGAGGAAGTAGTTGGTAGATGGAAGAGGAAGCAACCAGACTGGTTTGAGGATAGTGAGGAGTTGTTGTCACCTCTGATCAAAGACAAGGATGATGCTCACCTGAGGATGATACAGTGCAATACTTCAGCTAGCCAGATGGAGTTTAGGAGACATCAGAGAAAGGTAAAGGTTGCAGTGGACAATGCTAATGAAGAATGGATATGCAGGGTTGCCAAAGAGGGGGAAGCTGTAAAAAAGAATGGTTGCACAAGGTGGAAGAGTATCAGGAAGTTGCAGCTGGCTCATGCTGGAAGAAGACCAACTAGACCCACTGCTGTCATGAAAGAAAATGGAAGTTTGACTCAGGGTCCCGAGGAGGTAAGAGCCAGATGGCATCAGCATTTTGTAAAGATACTTAACATACCCTGTGCATTCAATGATGAAGTGATTGACAGTCTGCCACTACTCCCACCACACTTGGATTTGGATATGCCACCAACTGAAGAAGAATTGATGCAGGCTCTAACCAAATTGAAGATGAGAAAGGCAGAAGAAAGACTGGTGTTCTTCCTTAGTTAATCCTCCACGGTGGTGTACATCTGTGGGATAGAATACTGGAGGTGATGCAGAAGGTGTGGAAAGAAAGTAAAGTGGTGAGAGACTGCAGGACGCAGTGATTGTTCCAATCCCAAAGAAAAGTCACCTGAACCAGTGTGACCATTGGCATGGAATAAGTTTGTTGGATGTGTTAGGAAAGGAACTATGCAGAATTGAACAAGGGAGATTGCAAGTGATCACTGAAAATTCTGCCAGAGTCACAGAATGGGTTCAGGAAAGGACATGGTTGTGCAGACATGATTTTTGTTGCTAGGCAGCTTGTGGAAAAAGCGAGAGAACATGGCGAGTCATTGTATGTATTGTTTGTAGATTTGAGGAAGGCTTATGATTCAGTCCTCAGGCAAGCCCTATGGAAGGTCCTAGAGAAGTATGGTGTGCCAGAAGAAATGTTGAATGTTGTGAAGTCTTTCTATGAGGGAATGCATGCTGAAGTTAGAGTGGGTTCGACTGTAACTGATAGGTTTGAGGTCCAGAATGGCCTACGGCAGGGATGTACCCTGGCACCCACATTATTTAATATCTACTTTAGTGCTATTGTGGCTGATTGGTGCAATAAGAGTAGTGGTGCAGGAGTGAGTGTGTTACAGAAGCATGGTAGGAAGTTGGTTGGGGACCGCACAGCTAAGTCTAGATTGAGTGAGATGAGAGTTACTGAGTCCCAGTTTGCTGATGATATGGCATTGTATGCAACCTCTCGGGATAGTTTTGAGTCAGTAGCAGCAGAGTTTGTGAAAGTGGCAAGTGAATGGGGGCTGACTGTGAGTACTGAGAAGACAAAAGGGATGGTTGTTGGAGAGGGATTGAATGAGAGTGATGTCAGACCAGTGCAGGTGGAGGGTGGCTCTGTGGATGTAGTCCAGGACTTCAAATACATTGGTGCTAACATCTCAAGAGATGAGGAGATCACTAGTGAGGTGACTAGAAGAATTGCCAGGGCAGCTAGAGCATTTGGATGTTTGAAGGTGCCAGCATTAAGAACAAAGACCTCTCATTGGCCACAAAGAGAGCAGTGTATAGGGCAGTTGTTCTAGCTGTGTTACTGTATGGTGCTGAAACTTGGACGATGAAGGTTGTGCATACAAGATATTTGAATTCTTTTCATAACCATTGTATTTGGACAATCCTGGGTGAGACGAGGTACCAACAATGTAATGAAAGATTAACATCTCAAAGCCTATCACATAGGTTTGGCTTGCAACACTCCATCTCTGTATCAATCTGGAGCAGTGTTTAAGATGGCTGGGTCATGTGGGTTGCATGGATGAAGAAAGGCTTCCAAATAGATTGTTGTTTGGGGTGCTAAACATGAAGAGACCATGCCACGGGGCAAAGAAGAGGTGAAGGAATGTTCTGAAAGTGGATTTGCAGGCAATTGGTGTGTAGGATAGATGGTATGAGTTGTGCCAGGACAGGAAGGGGTGGTTTCATCTGTGTTTAGATGGTGTAGAGAAAATTTCAACATCCAAGTGATTGAACACCTGCTCAGCTAACAAGCAATCTGAATTAAGGACACTAAGTTGTGCCTGTGGAAGAAAATTTCGAAGACAAGGAGATCTGACCAGACACCAACATTTCTGGGTGATGAAATCATAAGCTAAGTTTATTGCCATTGGTCCTGGATGAATCCCGGACCAATGGCAACTAAGTTCTAAGTGTGTGTGTGTGTACAGTTTTATTCTGTCTCTTGGTGTTTCCCCATACAAAACTCAAAAACAGATGATGAATGGACTCAAACATTTATGGGTACTCCAGTGAATCACACAAACATTTTAGCCAAGCCAGATCTAGCCCCATTTTTTTTTTATTGGTGTCTCGGGTCAAATGCCAGTGATGTGTACTGGTTTGATTGCTGTGGGTTCAAGTTCTATCAAGCTCTTTTTTGTGGTTGATTTCCCTTTTTTTTTTGGAACCACCCTATGTTTTCTCTTTTATTTCCTCCCCCCTCCATTTTCGAATCCTTTAAATATATTAATTAATTAATTAATTATTTTTTATGGTGGGGACAAATTTTTGAGGTCCTTAACCATTAACATCCTTCACTCTCAAGCCTTAATTTGCATTTTACTCTTTGCAATCATTTCAAAAATTTTGCAATTGTTAATTTTAATGTTGTAAAAAGGTCAAGAAAGTATTTAAATGGTTGTCAGTGCAACAGGTCAAAATTTTTAAATTTTTTAATGGTGGACACAAAAATGAAAAACACAAATTTTCATTGGTAAATAATTACTATAATATTTATTTTAAGGTAGTGTTATAGAACAGACTGACTTATCATTTAGAACATTTTAGATGAGGCTAAAGTTGTGGTAATTTTTTTTTTTAATTTTGCATTTCTATACAGAAAATAGTAACATTTAGTTGAACCACAGGTAACTACACAGTAAAACTTAGTTTTGTCCAAATAATTGTGACTACAATCTTTGGTGTTTCCTAACAGTAAACAATTGGATAAAAATTCATTCTTGAGCAAAACCTGTAGATACATCTCCCCTTCCCTCTCACCTCCGACACACACACACACCCACACACCATTCAAAGTGTTCCTAAACCAGTGTGTCACAGGTAATAATGGTGAATTCACACAGGTAGAGTGGAATAAATAGCACTGTTTTGGTTTGAGCTATGCAGTCGGTCAGCAATAGATCAAAATCAGCTAACCTAAACAAGAAAATACACATTGAGTAAATAAAAGAAAGAAAGAAGAGGCACTTTCCTCATTCTGTGTATCTTTGTGTGATATTTAGACCATTTACAATAACATTTAAAATCCCCCACCCACCTCTCCATCAGCTCCTCCAAAAATGCCTGAAGTGGTCACAACTGGCTGTGGGTGAAAACAAATATGTTCTCCATCAGAGGCCTATTTGCAGCTTTTCTTGCAATGAACAATGCATTTTGTCCAACAAATATTACACTAGACATTTTTGGAATGTGAATTAAATGGGTTTCAAGATAACCCTTCTACTTGGCAGTGAATACCAGAGGAGAAGAAATTTGGTGGAGGGGGAGAGGCTGCTCCAGTCCCCCAAATATATCATAGAGTTGCAAATCCCATAACATTGACATACCTACTTTGTTTCAAATGTTTTACACTATCCTCAATGCTATAAATGACAAGCATGATCAAGTCAAAGATCAATTATTAGGAGAAACACCAGATAATATGATAAATTATTATCATGCACTTATAGTTAGAGGTACTATTTCATTCCTTCACACAATGAAAACAACACCAACAATATAGTCATAGCTATAAATGTGCAGAAACAACAAAAGTTATGCAACTTAGCAGCTGTAGCAAAAAAGAAACTCATTGAAAGTAACAGAACAATCATGGTTTCCAATCATTGCTCATGAAGCAACAATGAGACAATAGATATTGAAGGGGCTTTGCAGGGTGCTCTCTCTGTTGTTGATGCTACAAAAACAATGATTAAATATTAATATATATGGTCTTAAAATTATTTTGACAGACTTTATGATATGAGTTCCATCACTAACACTCTTTGGGGAGCAGTGCCTTCCATTAAGAGCCATCAAATAGACTTGCGGTTAACAAAATATGAAAAGTCTTGTTTTTTAAGTGTTTGTATTTGAGAAGAGACCACATCCAGTATGATACCGTTAAAATAAGCAGTTATACACCTTTGAAGTTATGGGGTTTCATGAAATGTTTGACCCCCAAATATTTTCTGTGTCATTATTAGTGTAGAGTCAAATAACAGAGCCAATTTACACAAATTGAAATAAAATATGGAAAACCGTTTCATTTTACGAGATGTTGTCTCCTATACACACAACATCTATAAAAAATAATGAAGACCAGTGGAGTAATTACTATGAAAGAGTTGAAACTTAATAAAAGTTATAATCAGTTCAGGGAATAAAATACATGTGATTTTTTATGCCAAAAAATTGTGACGAAAACATAACAAAGTATATCATTCAATTATGGTTTAAGTAACACTGTATTAACTATTGATATGTGATTACTATGTGTTAATTGGTATCTGAGAGTTGGTGTAGCACAGATTTTAGAAAGTGGGGGCTAAGAGTATAATGAGTGGACCACATTATTTCATCTGAAGAGTGGATTTCATATGATATGGATTTTGGTGAAAAGTGTGTACACCAAACATGCATACACATAAACAAAGAAATTTCTTTTCTTTTTTTTTGTTACACACCGAAAAATAGTGTGGCCAGGTGGGACACAGTCCTTGTTGTTACCAGTGTCATGATATTTTCATGTTAAATTTGAGACCTCTGAGTTTTGTAGGTCCTAAGCACCTCTCCCTCTATTTTTCTCCTTTTTTGGGAAATTTGGACTCTACGCTATTCCAGGGAGTTATTACACTGTGTCTATCCTGAAGAGCCTTTTTCCTTTTGCATACACACAATTTCACACACTACTTTTTGGCCTGAAAAATTTATTCATTGCTGACTGCTGCAACCATATTGTGTAATGCATAAAAGAAAACCTCTTTATCCATGTTCAGACCAACAAACTTAGAGATTACCCTTGTTCTATGTTTATTTTTATTGCATAGCTCAAGCAGACAGGAAATTGAAGTGCTTGAATTCCTATGCATAGTCTGAAGGTTTCAGAGAAATATTGCACAAAAAATTATATTTTGACAAATTGCTTGTTAGTATTGTGGCTTCCACCAGACCTGGCATCATCTTTTTGAACACCTTGAGCCAAATTTATTTTCAAAAGTATTAAGACCCTGATATGATATTTCCTGGATTTACCAGACTTATTTGGATATAACTTAAGAAAGAACTTAAGCAATCCAGCAAGATCTTGTGAGGTTTAAAAAAAAAAAAGTTTAATTATGCCAAAACTAATACAAAGACAATACAGGATACTGAATAACTTATACACTTACGAGTACAAAATGTAATTTTCAACAGTAATAGTTATGCCTAGATAACTCATTTGTTGGCAATTGTATCACTCCTAATTATATATATATAAAGGAGATGTCTGTATGTCTCTCTGTCTGTGTGTCTCTCAGTTTGTATGTTTGTATAATAATTTTGACCAATCTTATTGGTATATTTCTCTGAAACTTGTCATCATGATAGTGTTTTGACCCTATTTAAAACATGGGCCAAAAATTTTGGAAAATGGTTATCTTGGTAACGAAAAACAGCCTAATATGGCATTAGGCTAAAAAATCCTTTGGAGCATCAGATCTAATAATTGGTATGCATATACAACTTCACTCTGGGAGGAACATGGGCTGGGTCCAACTAGGCCACACCTTTTCCTTTCCCTGTATAAGGAAAAATAGGATAAAAATGGTATTTCAACAGAAGTACTTGAACCTAGTGAGTTTGACCCATGCACCCATATATATTTGCTATCAATATAACCTAAGGAATGTTTTGAGTACAAGTACATGACCACATCCATTTCTATTTTCATGTCAGGCTACTACTCAAATCCTAGCACCTAGATAAATGAAATTTGGCATGCATGCACAGCCTAACTCTAGGATTAACATGAACTGGGTCCAGGGATTGGATCACACCCCATTTTGCATTCTTGTGCATGTCATGTGTGTTACCATTTGTTGGACAGCCAGTGGTTGGATTAGTTATGAAATGTATCTGCAACTGCAGCTGTAAAGTTTCTTCTTTGTTGGCAAGCATTACTTTCATTATTGCAAGTGAAGCTGCCAAGGGCCTGTTATTGGTAGTAGTAGTAGTAGTAGTAGTAGTAGTAGTAGTAGTAGTAGTAGTAGTAGTAGTAGTAGTAGTGTGTATGACCTGTAATGTTGCTACTATTTATTTAGTCATTCCTTTATTAATTTTTGGCATATCGTCAGGATTATTTCCTTCCTTAGCTTCCTCTCCTGACCCTAAGTCTCAACCCTTCTCATCCTGAACCTTATCCTAAATATAAATGAACCTTGAAATTCTGAGATGAGATTTTATTGTTATAGTTGCTGCTTTTTTAACTTTTTTTTTGTTGTGCCTTTATTTTTATTATTTTTTTTTTGTCAGTTTTTTTCATTTAACTTTGTTGTTGTTTTTTTTTCTATTTGTTTGGTGGGGTTGTTGTTCCTTCTCTTTCTCTCTGACACTCTCAGATGGGGAGTTGAAACTGAAGAAGCACAGGGATGATGCTCATGCCAGATACTGCAAGTGTAGGACAGACCTGCACTCCTCTAAAATGGCTCTCCAGCAACTTGACAACTTCACCCATAATGGAGACAGTGGAGACTGGCAAAATGAACAACTGTAATGGTGGCTATAGTTCTGTGTCACGCTCATCTACACATGGCATGTTTTGTTTTTCCATCTCACTCATAACACTACCACAACACATTATCTGCTACTTTATTTACCAGCACCTTTCACTCCTTCCATAGCTAATGCATTTGTGATATTTCCAAATGGGGGGGGGGGGGGGGGGGGGGGGGGTTTGACAGCTATTTTTTAACACATATTTTAAACTACCTCTTCAGTGAAATATTCAAGGTACTTACTCTTAACTTGTTTAGTTCTAAATGAGGATATATATATATATACATAGATATATTAGAAGACCTATGTAACTACCTATGTAACTATGTTCGTCTGTTTCTCAAAATCCCTCTGTTAGATTTAGACCAAATTTTTAGGGATGGAGAAGACTCACCCTGAGACGGTTTTAAGCCAGGTGGCATGTCTGGGAAAATAGAGAATCAGTCTGTCTGTCGGTCTCTATGTTGTACCATCATTCCGGCCAAACCGGTAGGGGTCTTTCTCTGAAACTCAGAATGATAATAGGTTTTGACGCAACTTAAAACAGGAAGGAAGTGATGTTGATGTCCATTGGGATGAGTGTTGCTGTTGCTGCTGTTGAGTGATGGGTTGAGTCTGTACTCTGGTGCATGTTACCATGCCACTGTTAGTAGCTGCAGAAATATAAATGGGGAGGGGATGCCAATTGGACATTACAAGTAACTCAACTACAGAGCAATAGGGAAATGGTTATCACAGTTCAAATTGGCATAGACATACTGAAATGCATGCACATGCATTCTTACATCAATTTTAGTTCCTTATTCCTATTGGTCACTTGTGGGTTTCATGGGTGTGGTCTTTTTCTCTTTATTTAAATTGGTCAATCCAATATAATTGTTTGATATTTGTAACATACTCTATTTTCTCTCTCCTGCTCCAAATTCTTAAACCTTAAAACATGATCAATGTAGTGATGGGTACAGTACCAGAAGAAAGAAAAGACTCCTCACAATAAGAACATACAAACAATAATAACAGTAGCAACAATAATAACAGTAGCAACAATAACAACAGTAACAACAATAGCAACATCACACACACACAAACATACTGGCAAATGAAAATATATATTATAGATATCAGAAGTCCATTTGCAGCTTTGCTTGCAATGATCAATGCACTTTGTCAGACAAATGTTATCCTAGACATTATTGAAAAGGGCTTTAGAAGAGTTTAAAGTTAATTCTTCTTGTTGGAAGTAATTGCATCATCTGGATGAATGATTTCTACAACAGTGGTTTCTCAGCTATTGTGAATGTCTGTAATTTGCTTTGTTTCAGTTTTGACTTTCTACTGTATCCAGCCCTAGGCACTGCTCATGCTGGTGTAGGGTTATTTTATTTTTCTTATTTTTAAAAAAATTTTTCTAAATATATTAAAATTCCTAGTCTATTTTTTGTATAAGAAGAGACATTATTTCCAATAATGACCCCATGCATTCATAAATGGGAAAGATAACTGCTCCCCACCCCTCTTCTCCACTTTCCACTGGTTGCATAGTTCTAGGGTGATTGCAGCTTTGCTTACAATGATCAAGGCATTTTGTCCAACAAACACAACTCCAGACATTGAAAAGGTCATTATTGGAGTTTCAAGTTAAATCTTTTGCTTGGTAGTGATCAAAATTTTTAAGATAAATTACTTGCACAACAATGCTTCCTCAACAATTGTGAATGTTTCCAGTATTCTTAGTTTAAGTCATGAATTATTTTAATGTCCCCAGCCCTAGACACTACTCAAGATGTGGTAGCTTTTTTTTTAAAAAAATATATCAAAATTCCTCATTTAATTGTAAAGGTATGGACATTGGTTGTTGTTGCTCCTGGTCATATTTTTATTTTTGTTTTTGTTTCTTAGCAGTGGCATGGCTAGAGGTGAAATGAGGCTCAAATTCTCTTGTGTGGTGTCAAGCATACTCTGACTTAATTTCTGGACAGCCATAAGTTGGTGTATTTGAACATCCTTAACATTTGGCTTATAAATTATCTCATACTTATTTTTTTTAATTTATTTTATTTGAGCGGGTGTATTTATACATCCTCAACTTTGTTAGTTTCAACATTTTTCATTATATTCTTTCCATCTATTTATTATTTCATTTTCATAAATATTATAACTTGTTCATAATTTATTTGTTGATTGTTATGATTTCTATTGATGGAGAAAGGTATTTTGGAACTATTTTTTCCTTCTATTTTTTAAATAAAACCATCCACTTTTAAAAAATTTTCAAGTATACTCTACCAATTTTATAATTTTTTATTAATTTCCAATTATTTATAACCATGATTTGTGGCTGCTGCAACTGTTTTCTCCCCCCCCCCCCTCTTCCATAGAAATGATTATACTTGGTCAAGTGTAGTAAAGTAGTCAAAAAATAATAAAAGAGAAAGAGAGGGTAAGAAAGAGAGAGAAAAGACAGAAAAAGAGAGGTGCTTGACTATTTATCAATTTAATTTATTTTCTTTTTTTTATTACTACTTATAATTTTGGGTGGTACTTCAACCTCTGCAATAGTACTGATCAAGATATCCCCAAAAGTTAACAAAATATCTCCAATATTTTGGTAGCTAATGATCTCACTGTTGATAGTCTATTTACTTTCAGTAATGGCAGCCATCCATATGTGTATTTGTGTGTGTGGGTGGGGGGGGGGGGTGGGTAGGTGTTTGCTGGTGGGCAGGCAGGCAACATGGCAGGGGGGGTTGGTTGGTGAGGTGCGTGTGTGTGTGTGTGTGTGTGTGTGTGTTTGGGTACCCAGGGGTGTTTGTGAGGTGTGTGTGAGTGTGGTGTGTGTGTGAGTGTGGTGTGTGTGTTCATGTGTGTTCATGTGTGTTCGTGTGTGTGTGTGTGTATGTGTGCATGCAGTGTGTGTGTGTGTGTGTGTGTGTGTGTTATATTTGTTAATACAGATGAGGGGAAATAAGAGTGGTCTTGCCCTCAGATATGTGCAATATATTTACTACAAATTTATTAAAGCATTCTTTTTTAAACTGGGAAAATTGATTATTCAGAAAACTTAAAAAGATGTTAAAAAAGGGTTTCTCTACAGTAAAAGTAACTAACTTTAACCAAAATGTTTCCATAGAGTAAAAGCACTTATTTGTAATTAATTAATTGTAAAAAAAGTTTGGTTTTTCCAAATAGTGAAGAATTAGTTTCAAAATCCATTGTTGAGAAAACTTATGGATGTATGTTGACCCTCCCTCCCCCCCCCCCTATTCCAAGTGTTCCTAGACCTGTGTTCCACATGTAAAGAGAATAAAATTACTGAGTAATACCAAAGGAAAACGTATTGAACTTTCCACCTACCAAAAGAACTTCTTCAAGTCGTTCCTAAATTTCAATCTGGTAATGAAACATAAAAGTTACTCTTGGTAGTGATTTCTTCCAACATTGCTCGTATTGTCAATATACTCAAGGCATAGCCAAACCTAGATCTGTACAATGCACTGATTCAACTACCTTTATAATATTGAACAATCAAGTTATACCACACCATCCAATACAAAGTTAAATAAGTATGAAGTATAAATTAAAACAATCTCAAACCAAAAAAAAAAGGGCAAAAAAAAATTATCTTTCAAGATTACATATAATGATTACTGAAATTATAAGAAAGGGAAAACTAGACTAATTTAAATATACATCAACTGGTTGTCATAGTTACAAAGATGAATCTTCATCTGGGCTGGACAAAAGCTGATTTCTTTCAATTTTAGTTTCAATTGCTTCAATGAATAAAGGCAGTTCTAGTGTTTTCTTCTTGGCTTCCACTTCTTCTCTAACGACTTCTTCCAACCTCCTACTGTAGCTCTCTGCCTGAACTATAGCTGCATCCACAAGAGCCTGCTGGTCTGAGAATTTCCTCTCTTCTTCTTCTTTCTTCTTCAATGCACTCTTGTACAAATTATGAGATTCTACAAGAGAAAAATTATTAAAAAAATATCATCAGTTACATTAAGGAGAGATACTGAAGAAGCACTAAAAGAATTACACACATACCCTTCCCTGTTCGCACACACACATGCACAAAAACACATGGGACAGTGTCGAATGACTGAGAGTTTACCAACACGTATGTTATCCATAACAAAAAACCAAAAAAAAAACACAAAACAACACCACCAATTAATACTTCCTCTTCAATAGGCAGTGCTGATTCAATCATTTCTACATGTTGCACTATAAACGGAGTGAAGACATTTTGCAGTACTATCACCTTTAAATGAATAATTAGCTCTTTCAAATTAAATGAACAATCTGCTCTAGGAGGAGAAAGACACAAATAAACAAAAATATGATTAATTAAGTAATTGTGTAACAATTATATTTACCAACGTCAATGTCTGACCCACTGCTGCCATCATAGAGTAACTCCCTTCTCTTCTTCGCTGGTGGGGATAAGTTGCTGTCATGTCCATCTTTGCTTGCCTCTGCAACTAGAGGTTTTGCCTTGTACTCTTCTCCACATCGTCCACACCTCATGCATCCAGAGTTACATATCTTGTCGCAGGTTATGCAGGATATCGGAGCTTTTCTCAACAGAAATAGAGCACACAGAATTGTACACGATGATAAATTACTTCCAAAGTATTCTTTGGCCCCCCTCTTTCTCCACTAATGTAATAAGGTTAACTTATGAGTTTCAAGCACACAGCTTTCCCAACAACCAAAAGTATAATAAGTCATTTTCTAGAGCCAGAGTAGAGTAGTACTAGGGTAATACAATGACAATAAACCAAAATAGAAGTACTCAATTATAAGAATTATACTTATGTTTGGTCTCAATGGTCTCGTTGGTCATCACTGTTTGATGCACTGAAGATACCATGGTGAAAATTAAATTAATTAATATATAACTTTTATCTGTAAATTTGTTCTTGCGGAGTCTAAAAGTTACTTTCTTGTTGATCTTCTTCTTATTAGTGAACATCCTTAGGAACACTAGTGCTAAGGTCTCTGTTTCACTTCCTGGATATGGTTGGGGGTTTTCCCCTTTTCCAAAAATTTTTTTTTTCATTTTAAGTAATTAATTCAAAACATATAATCATAAGCAAGCTGGTTCTGACTGGAAATTTCCAGTCTTGTTCAT
Source organism: Lycopodina hypogea (assembly GCA_963969325.1). Lineage (NCBI taxonomy): Eukaryota > Metazoa > Porifera > Demospongiae > Poecilosclerida > Cladorhizidae > Lycopodina > Lycopodina hypogea. Next base: position 420,331 of record OZ017791.1, on the reverse strand, counting down.
GACAAACTCGACTAACTGAGTGACTCATCCTTGATCACACTGATAAAACAAATCCAAAATCGAGTTGTTAAACTCAGACGACATAAAAGTCCAAATCTTGAGTGATAATGAGGATCAAATGTTTATGAAGTGACTACACAGATGAAATGCCTGTCAGATGTTAATCTACTATGTTCTAAATTGTAGGATATGTCATAATCATACTAGTAATCACAAAACAAACCAAAACAAAAATCGATCTAACATAAAATAATTAAACTTTGAATATATGAAATCAAAATCCCTGGATAGTGACATTGAAAGTCACATGTTTATCAAGTGACCAGACCGATGAAAATTTATGTTGTGATTCCCACCCTTAGTGAAAACCAGTTGTATCATTAACCAAAACAGTTCCAAAATTATGATTTAATGACATACACAATTAATTAATTTAAGTTCACTTTTTTTCCACATTGTAAAAGTCCTCCATAGCTTTCAAACATCATGTGTATAGGGCAACAATAGTATTTAACAAGGTACTTTACCATTCTCTCACCTTTACCACTGCTAGAAGACATGCTGACATCTTCGGCAAAAGAGATCATTAGTAATGATGCCACACACTTATTAATGACATCGTGGTATATTGCTTTGATTATTATTTGAAATATGTAAGAAATTCTTCCTTATATCTTGGGACAGCGTCAGGCATCGCAACATATTTTTGTACATCTTTAATTTGTCACAGTTTTGTTTCCTATATTTCTTCAATGGCTAATTCAAATAGTTATTGATTCTAAAATGAAAAGTAATTAATTTTCTTAATGAAATATTTCCAAACAGTCAGAATTATTCCTAACTAATCTGATGAAAATAGAGAGGAAATAAAGCATGAAATCTTTATTGAGAGCTTTCTTTTGGGTCCGAATAGTGCTTTCATAACCACCAACCTACTCACCCAGTGTCCAGTCGGATGACAAAGCAATTGTGGTGAGATGTGCAGGTATTGGCATAGAGGAAGAAGCACCCTCTGGTTTATTAGCCGAGGGGCAGCCATGCTTGCCGAGTGAAGAGTCAGCCACAGACTCACTTCTATCTGCATGCACTTGTCTGGAGGTAGAGATTTCGTCAACAAGTTCCTAGAGTAAAGTGAAAGGGATGCGGCAATCAGAGCAACAGTGAAAAAGGCATTGATGATAGATGCAGAGTACTGGTAAAATTGATCAATATTATCATCATTATTGTTGTTGTTCTTCTTTTAATAATTATTTTGTTGTTAAGTATTATTACTAGTGATATTATTGACATTATTTCAGTTACTGCTAATACCAATATTTATATTATTATTAATAAGTACTGTCAAAATAGCAAAGCTAATGTTAAAATTAGGGTTAATAAATATATCTATAATTCTTACAGAGCATGATTTCTTGAGGATGTGTATAACAGAACGAGGTACATCAATATTGCCAGCCAGAGCAAGTCTAACAGCATCACTGAGGGATATTAGCCTGATGTCTTCTGCAGGGAGGTTCAGCATGGAATATAGGACAAATTGATCACAAGCTAACTGACTGACATAAAGTAATCAATTATATTTCATGGATTCACTAAAGAGAGGGAGAGGAGAGGATGGGGGTTAGAAAATAAAAATCACCCCATCTTTAACAATTAATCAATTAATTTACAAATAATGATAGTGATAAACTCGACATTATTAATGCAAGCAATTATCAATCTTGCTAAGTTCCAGTCATTACAGAAAAATCTCACACAATTTTCCATTAGTGTGATATATTTTGAGTAATTATAATGCAATGCTCTCTGCATTTGTCTCTCCATGAAGTCCCCCTAGATAGTGAAATGAATACAATGAAACCTTAAACTCTCATCAAATCTTTGCTCTCTGGATTAATTTAGGTTGGGATAATCACTCTTGAAAACTTTCAGGTGTTACAGAAAAAAAATGTGTGGACATCTTCATTTTGTGACAGACATATAATAGTGGTAGCCAAAGCTGACCATTATGCAAGTGGTAGAAATAATAGTAAAACTCTTATAATGATAATATTCAAAATCAACAAAATATTTTAAAGTAGCCTACTATAGTCATAACAACAACATATAATGCAGATTGTATAAGAGATTAAAAATATTTCATATAAATTCATTACATCTTTCCAATAAAACACAAATTTTAAAGATATCACCACTTCTAAACACGCAGAGAAATGAATATTTCAAAGAAGGAATTCACCCTGACACAAAATTGAGACATTATCAGAAAAATCAACTACATGGAATTGACTGAATTAATGTGATATTAATGTGTGAAATGTCTGTCTGTTTTTCTGTCAGTCTGCCTGCCTGTCTCTCTGCCTGCCTCCCCATCTGTCTCATTGTCTCTCTATCCTTTGTCCATACGTTTGTCAATCTATCTGTCCATCTATCCAACCATCTCTCTGTCTGCCTGATTATTTCTCTGTCTATCTGGTTATCTACCTGTCTCTCTAACTGTCTCTCTTTCAGTCTGACAGTCTGTCTGTCTGTTTGTAAGAACTCTATCTCCTCCTAAGCTGCTTGTACTACAGCCACCAAAAATCAGCATGTCCAAGCCTATGGGAATAAGCAAGTTATATGGTAAATTGCATAAGTGCCTACTTAGAGTGTTTTCATAGAGTATTAACTATTATATGGATTTGTATATATTAATATAAGTTGAAGCATATATGAATGAATAGGCCTAATTAAGTAATGTTGCTGTTATTTTTTATAATACTGTTAATAGGCGCTATTTTTTGTGTTCTGTTTTATATTAGATAACAACCCCATGTAATTATGTTGGTCTACTCTAGGAAATAGTTGAGGATATGTTTGGTATTTTTATTAGGTTATTTTTGTTATTTTTTTTTTTTTTTTTTTTTTTTTTTTTTTTAGTGTTAAGTTTAATATAATCAATTAATTTTAGTTTGATATAGTTGAAACAACTATTGAAATCACTGGTAATGTAACACACCTAGAATGCTAGATAATAACACATCTCATTACACCCCAAAAAGATGAGCTATACATTTTTTAAATTTTTAAAAAAAAGGAATAACCATAAAATATATAATCATTTTTAAGGGAGCAATAGAATTTTATAAGCAACAAAAGCATTTTATGTTAAAAACTCTTCTTTAGCACTTAACACTTACCGGTCATGGTTTCTATGCTCCCCCGTGTCCTTAGGTTCAGAATCTGACGGGCACTTGCTGGGAGAATTTGTATTCCAAGTTTTGCTTGAACTTCACTGAATATGTGGAATCGGGACTTAAGAACCTTGTTAACAAGTTCTGGAACTGCCAGATACCCTTCCCTATAGAGATTAGGGGTCAGGAAGGTAAGGGTTTCACTCCCCCAATTCAAAGCAGAGTATTCCATCACTACAATACGATAACAGGGAGAGTGTTAAATTATAATCATTAGCAATGCATTTCGGAAGATTAATCCAGCAATTGACAAAAATACACACACGCTCAAATACACATACTGACATGCACTGTCACACACACTGACACACACTGACACACGCAGATAGTCGAACATTCCAACACACACACAAACACACTTACTTTGATCACTTAAGGGATTAATCCATACTTGTTCCCTCCCTCTTGCAGAGCACTCCCCAACCAAATGGGAAGGGAAATGTTTGTGCTGATGGTCAGTCATAAGACCACTCACATGATCCACAGCAGAAAAATTAGACACCGAACAAGTTGGACCAGAGATTTGGTTGGCAATAAAACTGGCATTACATGAAGCTTTCGAGTTCAACATTTGGACTGACAACTCGGAATTCTTAGGGACTAAGGATACAATATGAGAGGAGTTTGCAGGATTCACACCCAATCTTTCAGTTAACAAACCTGCACTCATCGGTTCAATTGCTTGGCCAGAATTACATAATGGTGATTGTCTGTTTTTCGCATAGGAAGGCACTTCGCCTAACTGTCCATCTCTCACTGCAGACAAAGACTGGTTTATGACGACAGGTTGAATTGCCCGACCTGAAGACATATTGCTCTGTTCATCCTCATCACCAGAAAAATTGACCCCTGAGCCTGATGTTATCACTTGCTCCACATAGCCACTCTCCCTACACAAGGAAGGTGAAGAAACTCCAGGTTTAACACCAATACTGGAATTGTGATGAGATTTGAATCTATCCAAAGAGCATGAAAAGTGTTTCAAAGCAGAGGAAGTGCCATCATGCTTTACGTTGGCATAATGGATGTGAGGGGATGATAGTTTCGGAAGTGGTGTATTAATCATTGCAGTAGTGTGCTCTGACAATCCAGCAGGATTAATCAACACCTTGTAATTAGAACTCGTAACCACAACCTCCTTTTCCGGGATCTGTGAAAACAAAATAATCATAAATAAAACAACAAATGAATACAGTAGCTGCGGACAATGAATAAACTACAAAAATTAGTGTATATATATATTCCACTGACCATTTCCAAGGCCACTAAACTTTTTCAGCATAAAATGAAAATAATTCAAGCAATACAATACTCCAACACAAAAAAGAAATATCGAGAAAAAAAAGAAAAAAAAGCAACAAAGAAACTGAAGATTGAAAAAGAAATTCATTTAAAAATTAGTGAACATATGTGTTTCATGAACTAGATAAATATGTGTGAATACAATGAATAGTAGCTGATGATGAACATACTTAGATGCTTTGAAATATGCTACTTCATATTGAATGGAAAATTTTAGGAATTAGGAAAGGAAGAATGGGATGGCATTCCTTTAAATGCAATTTGTTTTAATACCATTGCCTTTGGAAGTATAAAATATTTGCTATGGGAAAATGAAGCGACACCACCCACACTGAAATTATTATTTACAGAGTGTGAATAGATTAAAGCCTAAACACATCCATATATTAACCACAGTCACCTTGCCCTGTGCCATATCAATGATGAAATATGGTATGCTGGTGTTCCAGTGTTTGAATATGGTCACAATATCCACTGCCCTATAGAGAAAGGTGCAGCTTGTCTTCATACCAACCACACCCAGGTGCTTCAATATCGACATAACAGTCTTGTTAGCCTATGGATATCAGTAGGTAATCAACAACAATAATAATATGGGGTTTAATTTATTAGATGGGAGAGAAAGGAAGGATAATCTCCCACTTCAGATCTCTCCCTCCCCAAGCCGTATATATAGGCATGAATGATACAGTCAATATTTAATGTCATCCTACCAAGTGTCAATAATGCAAAAATTAATAAAAAAAATACAGATAGTTTACATTCATGCTAAATATTCATACACAAATTTTTCTAAATCTATTTATCAATGATTAATTAGTCCAGCAGAATCAGCAATGCATTGTGGTTCAGTGAAATCTTGTAAATTTATGCAAATATACACACGCACACACACACAACACACATATATATGTATATATATGCCTACATATATACATATATATGTATATGTATATTAGTGTATATATATATATATATATATAAGCAAGTTAATCAAAACAAGGTTAGGAATATAAATATGCTATACATTGTATGGTGAGAATATATTTATGGCAGATTAGTGCTCATCATTGAACTGATAAAGCTCTTTGGGAAGCTGTCAAACAAGGTTTCCACTGAATTTAACAACACAGGCAGACAACCAACAACTAACTATGCATTCATAGTTCATGCTAACAAACTACAAAATTGAGGCTAATTTACACATGTGGCATTACTATCACCACCCCCCTTAAAATATCATAGATAAAACATTTGTAGTGCACAATATGCCACAACCCTTTATCTCCCTCCATCTCTCTCACCCGCTCCACACTAATGGAATAGAAGTTCCTGATCTGTTTCATGGCAGTCCAGCCAACTACAGGTAAGATTTTGGCTAACTCAGGGGTGGGCAATAGTGCCACACCATCTTTGATGATCACATAGAGAGAGTTGCCATCAGGGAGGCTCACTCGCTGAGCATCAACTATGGAGACAAATTACCATGAAACACAGTCCATGTTATGAATAGAAATGGCATATCTGTGTCAATCTATATAATAAGCAACATCTTATGACAAATATGTCCAGGAAGTAAATAAGGTGTGGAATAGGATTAAATTACAGATTTAAAATACAACTTTTTTCCACCATCTGCTTGATGAAATAATCTGATAATGATAAGAAACACCATGTTCATTCACAGTAAAACTAAGGAAAACATGGTGAACCTTTCTTTCCTCTCATTCCTTCTTATTTCCCCACCGGCTTAAATAACTTGAGTTATATATAAATCAGTGATACAAATCACATTAATCTAATAAATATGATACAATTAAAGAAGGTAAAGGTTCTGTGTTGTAGTTTATGTGCATATCTCCATGAGTTATAATCAACATGCTACAACCAAGTGTGATATTAGTACAGCGCATGTCCCCTTATAGCTATTTCAACCTATTTCAACCTGTAGCAATCGTGTGTGGGGAATTGATCCAATTGTGTTTTGTTGACCTACTTTGACCTATCTCAACCCAGTGTGACGTTGGTTCAGTATGTATCCCCCACAGAGCTATTATCAACCTACTTCAAGTTGCCACAATCCAGTATGATGTTAACCCAATATGTATTTCCCCATATGGTAACTGTCCACCTACTTCAACCAGATTCAACCTAGTTTGATGTTGGTCCAGCATCTGTACTCATATAGCTATTATCACCCTATGGTAACCTATTTCAAACCAGATTGATGTTGGTCAGATCTGTTTCCTCATGGACCTATTGTCAACCTACTTCACCCTGCCTCAACACATTTTAAATTATTTCAATGTAGTGAGGATGGATCTAGAAAATTTCAGAAAAGGGAGCAGGAGGGAGGAAGTGGCAGGATCATGTACATTAACTATAAACTATTTTTATGGAGCATAGTTAGAACCTAGATGGGTGTACTATACTGATCAAGTTTTTGAAAGATTAGCATAGATTTCTTCTTTCCCCCTTCAAATCTTCCAATTTAAGCAACTCCCATGTAGCCAGCTCTCTGTAGTTGTATGGAACATAACTAGCCACTAGCTGGCTATATTCTGCTGAATAAGTTTTTGAAAGATCAGCATATTCTTCATTTTCCCCTTTCAAATATTCTACATCCAGCAAATTCTAAAATGGATCATAGCATTTATTTGGTAGAGGATCAGGCTATTTAAGATTAATCGCTTAAAAATTTGGAGTGATTCCTGAGGTTCTATATTGAAAATAATATATGCCACACCAGTTAGGCCTGACCCTGCGAATGCTCTAGTGAAGTTAACATTGTCTGGTTTGTTATGGTGACTAAATAATACTTGCAGTCATGAAATTTTTGCCTAATTTGGTGCTTTCTGAGTTTTGCTTCTTTTTTTCCCCCCCCCTTATCCCCAAAAAGTAAGAAAAAAAAAAGCAAATCTCAGAAAGCATCAAATTAGGCAAAAATTTCATGACTGCAAGTAAAATTTAGTCACCACAACAAATCAGACAATGTTAACTTCACTAGAGCATCTGCAGAGTCAGGCATAACTGGTGTGGTATATATCATTTTCAATGAAGGGAACCTCAGGAATCACTCCAAATTTGAAAGTGAGTAATCTTAAATAGCCTGATCCTTTACTAACAAACACTATGATCCATTTTTAGCATTTACTGGATGTAGAATATTTGAAGGGGGAAATAAAAGAATATGCTAATCTTTCAAAAACTTATTCAGCTGTGCACCCCCCTGGATTCATCACTGGTCCAGTGTGTGCCCCCATAGAGCTTTTGTAAACTTACTTCAAACTGCATTAACCATGTGTAATGATAATCTAGTATATGTTCCCCATGGAGCTTTTGTCAATTTACTTCAACCTACCCAAACCCAGTGTGGAATTAGTCCAGTTTGTGATCTATAGTAAACTAACAGTTAATTCACCTTGTGTCAAGTTGGAGGAACCATCGGGATTGCTGCCATTGCTCCTCTCACTCATCCTAGTCGCAACTCCCACTCTGGGTACAATGGCCACCCAAGACTCTTGTTTCTTCATCTCTTGTGAGAGCTGACTCAGCAACTTCTTGCTGGTGGACATGTCAGGATTGTTGAATAAACAAACAACCTCTTTTGGGTCCAAATCAGATGAAACTAAATCAAATTTCCCAACCAACGCTGGTGGTTTTCGCTTGAAGTAAGTACAGATCTTTACAAAGTTGGAGATGGTGACATAGTGGGAACTTCCATTCAGCCCCAGGTTGAGCTTCTTTAGCGTGGAGACATAAGGCTCTGGCAAAACAAGGCTCCTGATCCCCAACTTAGAGATTCTGGCCGAGAGGACGTTTAGTGTGAGACCAGGAATGGCCTTGAGGTAGAGGTTTCTCTTAGGTATCAGAGGGGCACACTTTTGACGTGTTAGCACTTCGATGTACTCCTGGTCCCAGCGGAACTTGTATATGCAAATGGAATCTATTGGGGCAATACCTGAATAGATACAAAACAACAGCAATAACTAACAACTACAATTATAACAGCAAAAACAATGAAGGTGAGTGGGTGTGTAAAGGAGAGAATTAAGACATTTAACGATGTGAAACAATGGAAGATGAAAGAGAGGGACTTAGAAAAAAAAAATTATTTATTAGGGTAAACCAAAATGAGGAAAATTGAACTTCCAATTCAATTCTTATTAAAATATGCTCATTGAAGGCATTTTAATCTCACTATAATTAGAGATTTGCTTGTTGTTGTCTTTTTTCGTTTGTTTGTTCCATATCTCCTCCCAGATGTTTGGATCTAGAGGGCCAAAAGAAAATCAAGAAAAGAAAGGGAAAGTTTTTAGTTCAGTTTTACCAAACTTACTTAGTGTGTGTTTACATAATTATGGTCTTTTGTATATATTGTCAGCTTGTGGTTAATCATGCATGAACTTGACCCTCCACCCAACCCCCCAAAAATTTAGCCAAAACCAGCCATATAGACATGGTTTTACTCTATCCTCAGCAAACTGTGCATAAGATTATCCTGCAAGGGGAAAGCAAAATAAGATGCAAACCAAAAGAAAAAAAAAAATTTGTTAAATATGTTACTATTCAAAAGGCCTGTAAGGCTATTAAGTTAGTAGAGAAAAATTCCAAAAAAAAGAATAGTATTGAAAATTGGGTTTGACTAAGTGTGTGCACTATTAAGAAAATTTATCTCACCTTTGGCTGCTACTTTAACCTTCACTACAAACTTAACCTCTTCATTGGAATCAGTTAACACAGGCTCATAAGTGTGAGAGGCTAACTGCACCACAGGACTGTCCTGACAGGTTGTGGTCCCATGATCACTCCTGGGGATGATTTCAAGTGGTGGGGAGTAAGTCTGCAAGAGTTGCGGGTAGTCGAGGGAGGAGTAGTTGAAAAGGAAGGTTGGGTCAGAGACTGTGTTAAAGATTGGGTGGGCATCGAAGTCCAGGCTGTGCTGCACTATCTTGGTGGGTGGAGTGGACCTGTCTGATGCCATGTTAAGGGTAGTGTAAGCTGGAAATAAGATAAATAAACATGCATAAAAAAGTATTATGGTTGGTGAGAAATGGAAGATACAGATGTGCGTGCATGAATGTGTGAACATGTGTTGTGTTTTTGGTGTGTGTGTGTGTTAATAAGGGTGTCTATGTGTGAGAAAGAGAGAGAGAATATGTGTATCCATGTATCTGATCAAATTAACATAATGATGATTAGGGCTAGAAATTTAAGGGGATGGAGAAGGCAAAATGATATTTTTTGATTTAACCAAAAAAATCTGGAAAATATAATCTCCATAGTTTGGATACAATTAACCACACTAGGATTTGTGGGATATATCATTAAAAGTAACCATAGCTACTATAGAGTAACTAGTTTGAAGCTTGGTTTCCACAGGTACGTATGATCAATTTAAAGCATTCATGATGCAACCACAACAACCAGTAAGTCAGGAAGGAATGAAATTTTATGGTTGCTCAAATCACAAGATGGATCTCTTTGTAGATTTAGTAAAGATGGAGAGAAAACTATCTATCAACACTATAACACTAGACAATCCACTGCTCAAGAGACAAAACAAACACTCTGGCCAACTGTGGTGAGGGTAGACACATTTCCAAATCTCTGACACAAAGAACAGTACCCATCCCTAGTGAGGGATAAGGGCCTTAACTCTATTTTTACACAGTCACAGCCACTATCATAGAAGTATGCTAGAAAAATTCGAGAAAATTTATAGCCATGGTGAAACGATAGTTTATTTGAAGTTGCAATTATATAGATACGCAGTAGTATTTTATTGTGAGGCTATAGCCATGGAGACACACAAGCCAAGATCTGTTTTAATATGGGATAGCTGTAACCAAGGGAATAGTAAAGTCAATCAGAATGTGAACTCAGTAGTATGTGAGTGTGCGTTCATGTGTGTGTGCAGGCTCGAGAATGTGTGTGTGCATGCACGAGTGTATGTATACACACATGAGTGTGTGTGTTCATATGTGTCCATTCATGTGTTCATATTTGTGTGTGTTTGTGTGTATGTGTGAATATGCAGTCTCTCTGAAGTGTGTGCTCTTGAGCATGTGTGAATGTGTGCTACCCCTTAGTTTGTAACTTGAGTGTGTTTGTGAGTATGCGTGTTCTCAATTGAGTGTGTGTGAGTGTGAGTCAACTTCAGTGTGTGTATGAGAGTGTTCACTAGAGTTTATGAGTGTGAGTGGGTGAGAGTATGAGGGTGTGTGTCTGTGCAAGCTTGAGTGTTTTCACATGATTGAGTGTGTATGTGACAATGTGTGTAGGTTCGCTTGAGTGTGTGTTTGTGTACTTCATTCAGTGTTTATGTGCATTCCAGCTCAAGTGCGTCAGTGTGTGCATGTGAGTAATAAGTAATAAGGTCACATTTTTAATACAACTTGTGATGGTTAACCACCACCCCCATGAGGTGCATGAAACATTGGAACAGTTAGACAACTGGGTACTATCCCATACAACTTGTAGCAACACCTGTGATATATGGCATGTCATGATTCCTTACCTTATGGCCACTACAATAGGGCAAGGAGAGAGACAAGGATATTCCAGAGAAGTTTAAACAAAAACAAATGCCTAAATAAGAATTAAGCAGAGTGTCATGATTCTTAACCTAGCCTTAACGTCACATCCTTTAAATCCACTAACTTTAACTAATTCCTAAAACTAACTAACTAACATACTCCTAATATTAACTAACTCTACCCCAAAGTCCACTTATTCACATTATGAAACTTGTAAAGAATAAAACATAATCTTCTATCCCATATCAAACTTTCTTTTTTCGATTTAATGTGTCAGCATAGTCTCCAGCAGGTTTACGGTATTAGTGCATTCCCATAACTACCCCACACTTTCAACAAAGCATTAAAGATATTCTAAACATCAGACAATTGCTCGTGCAACAGAAATTGTCAAATCCTTCATATGAATCCATCACAACATATATAGTCATCTATTTAGAACATCACAATTAGTGGCACAATAATTTCACATAGCAAAATTGCTGACATCTTTGGCTGTCTAGATATATTATTATTTAACAGAAAGGACAGAGGTACATACATAAAACGAGAATTTACCTTATCTTCCAAGAAGTAGGTACTTTCAAGTAGATAAGAAGAGACAGTCTTTCTTAGAACCAATATAAGTTTTTGAATTAAGGGGAAGATTATAACAACTTCCCCTCACTACACCCTGGTTAATAATCTCTCACTACACCCTGGTTAATAATATGTTCTCAAAAGAGTGGTAGTTGTCTACACAGAACTATAATATCAAATGCCTTAATGCACATCTAGGCTTCCTCAGAACTTTAAACCTTTATCATGGTACACTGCATGTAATCAGCATGTAGTGACTGGATTAATGCACATCTAGGCTTACTCAGAAATTAACACCTTTATCAAGGTGAACCACATGTAACCACGATGTAATGATTGGAACAGTGCACCCTACACTCTGATCAACATGTAGTGAGGAAATGGTGCCCATGGCCACCATAAAGTGACTGCAACTGAGGTTATCATGTAGTGACTATAATGTGAATCCAGCAATTAAGGCCTGCCAAACTACACATTGAATTTGAATTAACTAGTTGTTTCCACACTGAATTCCTAATAGACCTATAAGAATCAATTCACACTTTCTCTTACTCATCTGGATAGTAAGTTTTATCAAGTTGCAGCTGAAAATTAAAACAGTCAGGAAAGTCTGGGAGTACCTTTTATATATTTATCAGTGTTTGGGGCCACCACATTGCTCATTAGTGCTTGGGGCTACCCAAAAGACCTAAGAAAGAGCTAGATAGGGTCAACAGCTCCATAACCCCCTCTGCCTTGTTGAAAATGTTTCCTTTATGTTTGTAAATAACCGGCCAGTAGCAAAAGACCACAATGCTGCAAACTCTCCCCAATGGACTACAATTTTTGCATGAAAACACAAGTTCTCAACAATCACCCATCTTATTCCACTATTTCCCCAATTTTGAAAGAAAAATTTTAATTAAAAAAAAATTTTAGTAGTGAAGGCTATCAATAGAAATATAAATGAAAAATATATAATACATTTTTAAACTGTTGTGGGGATTGTGTGTGGGTAGGTATGTAGATTTTTCTAATTTTTGTGCTAATAGAAAAAGTCATAATCTGAAGCCATAGGTGTGGTTTATCAATGTTATATTATGGTTTGAAGTGGAAGCAGTGAAAGAGAATCAATGGCATTGGACCAGCTCTAATGAAGAGATAAGAAGGATTATAAATTAATTAAAAAATATATATATATATATTTTGTCAAAAAAAAATAGAAGTAACCTCTCAATCAGTTTGGAGGCAATGGCATTGGCACTCATTGGGCAGAGCAGGGTCTTTTTTCTGAATCTGTTGAGGAGGTTGAGCAGTTGCTAAAGTCGATGGATGCTGTGCTTGAATCCCTTCTCCTGTTTCTTCATTTGTTGAGTGTCCGCTTCAGAGCATCAGCTTGCTCATTGGTATCATTGCCTGGGGCAGCCCTAGTAAACTCACGGGTGGCAAGGATGGCTGAGCACCAGGAGCTGTATGCTCTGTTTGGGTCTGAGGTAGGGCAGAGGAGCTAGCTCGCTTCGGTGTTAAGGAGCTCGATGAATGTCGCCTAGTCTGCCTTCTTAAAGTTCTACCTCTTGACCGGTTTCGTTGGTACAGACTTGATGGTGGAGGAGGTCTTGATGATGGAAGGCTAATGTTGCGAATTTGGGAAGACGGTGAAGGTGGGTAATCTCGAGTCCCATTTTTCCAAAAGCTGAATCTGGGTAAGTTGTCATTCCCCAGCATGCTGTGCGGAAGCTGCGAGGTTGTTTGGGGTCCTGTAACAGAGTAAGATCGTGAGAGGATGCCCAGTCTTCCAAAGCGGGTTTATAGGGGCTGATGGTAGAATATCCCCAGGTGGTGCTGTGGCAGTTGAAATCGCCAGCGTAGATGCAAAGTAAGGGGTTGCATGGTAGGGATGACCATACTGACTAGTTAAAATTGAACAGTAATAATAGAATTTGTGTCCCTCTGTATTTGCTTTAGTAGTGTACCACAAGCCCCAACTAACTATATCAAACATTAAGCTAACCAAAACATTTACTAGCAATGGGGGAAGGAAGTCAATCTAAAACAATTATATAGAAATTTCTTTGGGCTACTAATATTGACTTTTAATATCTCTTGAAGCTGTACAGCCTGTCCAGTTGGGATAATTTGGCATTCAATAAGGGATTACTTACAAAGAAGTCAGAATACTTGTGAAATATTTAGTGGACATTTACACCAATTGTTGCCCACCTTTTCATTTTTTTATTATTCATTTTAAATTTTGATCTACTGGTTTCAGCTATTCAAACAGTCCAAAAAAAAAGAGTTGATCACGCGTTCTTTCTCTTAACCGCTACAAATGGCAAGAATATTTTCACCTCCAAACATCTATACTGTTTTGAAACCAAATTTTGAGTTGACTCACCTTTCAAGGGCAAATGCATGCTTTCGCTGACACCAGAGACCCTCCCTGCTAGCCAGTCAGCGACACTGGGGCGCCCACTTTCCATTCCGCAATCCCTACTTCTCAATAGCTCCTTAACGGGAAGCTGACCCTGATGCTGACCCTGATGCTGACCGTGATGCTGAACGTGATGTTGACTTGATGATACGAGGTGATTAATACAATGGCCACACTGAGCATGCGCTGTAATATATTTCTTCCTGGATATTTTTAACAGAGTACATCTCAACGTTAATATGGAGTATTGAAGAAGAACGACCCTTTACCATATTACCCTTTAGAAGAAATCAAAGCTCAATGCTAAACTGGTATTAACTTGGTTTTTTCCACCAATATTTCTTACTTAGTTAAAAAGAAAAGAAAGAATCAGTGTTAGCTATTTACGTAGTTAATTTAAAAAAAAATTTTTTTAATTTTTTTATTTTTTTTATTTATTTATTTTTTTATTATTAATCAGTAGTCAGGAGTGATGCACTCAACAAATTAAGAAGGGAGGGTATCTTATTAAGAAACAGCCAAGTTGTTGTCCTCATATACTTTAATTATTTTGACCCTTACAATTTGAAGCTCTAATGCTTTAAATGTAGCCCTGGCATGCTCTAGTAGCTATATTTACGTTTAACATTAATTTAAAAAGTATATATATTTTCTATTGCAAATTTCAATTTACCTGTATATATATATATATATATATATACATATAGGTATATATATATAGACACACATATACCACCGATTATACATCAAATATATACACACATTGGTAAAAAAAAATTAGAAACACTGGTGAAGGCAAGTAAAATAAAATTTTTCATTACATTAAAGCTTAAATACAAATGGGGAATGACATAGTGGTACTATTTAGTGAAGGAAATATATACAGTAAGAGTAACAGCTAAAAAAAATGTATGGCAATTCTAGAACTCTCATGGACAAAACTTACAAAACATAAAGCATACGAAATTATAAAATATGACCTCCCACTGATTTTTGTTTCAAGCAAGATAAATGTAGGATTGGTGGTTGCTGACTTTATTATTCAATCATTAATGATTGAACAAATTACTGAAGTCATGATGTTCTTAACAATATTAGATACTGGTAGTACACAAAGATTTTTCACTGTTGATTATTTTGAAGGAAAAACGAGTGCTATTACAAACGTCTACTCTGAGTGCAAAATGTATCTTTGTGATTTTTAAAAAGAGCAGTGCTGGGAACACTGAGGAAGGGACAGAAAGCATGGCCTATTTTCATCAGACTCCGTAGTATTCCTTGTTCTTCTTCGATGCTGTGCTTGGGCTCCGTAACATATTGAAACATGTTGATCATTGGGATGTCACTTTATCCTTCTTGCCTTTCTTCTCCATTACTGCAGAGGATGAAACAAAAATTGAAACTAAAAGCTATGGCAAAAAGCAACATTGAAGACAAATTACATATAAAGAAATAAGGAAAAGAAATTTTAAGAAATACTAGGGTTTGATTAGATTTTACAGATGTTCTTTCTGGTGAAAAGAATTTAGTAAATGTATAGTAGACCAACACTGTGGAAAAGTAATGTACAGTAAAGGTTTAACTAAAGCATAATCATAGAAAGAGAAGGAAAATTCAATATTTTATAAGCTTCAACAACTTTTTCCTTTTACTTGAGGAAAAAAATTCAGTTGTAAAATCAAATACAGGGGAACAGAGATTGTAGAGAATGTCTAGCCAGCTGCATTGATCTATTGAGCTTCCAGAATTTATCTATTTATCACATCAAGTCAATGTTAGCATTCAATTACATGAAAGCATACACATCACCATGGCTGCTGCGCATGCTGCATGCATATATGTATTATAATATAGCATAGATCGAGGATTATCACAATTACTACTTACCCCACCACTGCTAGGCTCTCATACTATAACGTTCAGTTTGATCTCCATTGTATGAAAAGGACCAGCATTGCTTGTAAGTGCTCTCAGCATATGTGACTGCAAAGTCACATACCTGGGCTGGCAGATTAGTTTTTGTTCACATCCATGTTTACTGCTAATACAGCTATTACTACTGTTACTATAACTTTTAAGTACAAATACCACTACAAATAATACCACTATTCCATTACAAACACTGTTGCCATAATGATGACAATAGGAGTCCTTCTTGTATGTCCAGAACCATCAGCAAATATATGTGACAAAAAGCTCAATATTAAAGTGGGAGTGTTGTGTATGTGGTAGAAAAGATGGGGGATATACCCGTGAACTTGTGTAGAGGGGAAGATTCTAGGACTATTGTGTAGGGGGCATGGGGTGATTCCAGAGCCAAATAATATATATGGGTTGGCAGATTCATAGGCCCATCATATGTAAGGTGAAGGGGTTTTATAGGGGAGGATGGTGGGGTGAAGTTTCTAGGTTGGGTCCAAATGTAGGATAAGGGTGGTGGGGGGTGGGGATGGGACATTCTAATGCCTATTTATAAAGTGTGGGGTGAAAATTTTTTGGGCTCATGTTTAGAGGGCATGGGGAGATTCCTGAGCCTAATTATATGGGGTGGGCAGGTAAATGCAAGTAACTCCAAAGAAACCTTTCTTTTTTTTCTAATAGAAAGCCCCAAGTAAGATATCTACATTTGTTAAATGTTGATAAGTATAAAGGGGAACACTAAAAAGTACTGATTTTACACAAACAATTGAGCTAATAAAAGGACAGGAAATTCTTATTTTAGAGAAGTGATATGTAAATCTTTTCCCTACCAAAGTATGGCAAAACATAAGGTGTTCAATTTTGGCTAGTGTGGAGTATTCATCGACCAGTATTCTCTCTAACTCCACTTGTGTGTGTACCTAAATGTGTCTCTGCCCTCAGAGTAAGATGGTGAAACATATGGGAGGTACTATGGACTCAGTCTCCAGTCCTCAAAGTGAAGTAGTGGCCACTATGGAACATGTGTCCAAGGTTATCCTGTTATTGCAAAAATTCACATTTCATTTATCTCATTTAATTTTGTAATTTCCTAGCCCAAAACAAATTATGGGAAATAAATTTTTTCACATATTTTCACTTAAAGTCAACTTAATAGGATGTTCATATAATTAATGATAGGTACAATTAAATTGCTAGTGGATATATTTATATCGACTAAAGTTGATGTTTGAGCACATTTCAACATCCACAGGTTTTGGGGCAATGTCTAAAGGTTCAGGGCTCCAGGGTGTGGAAGATTGGTTCATCCAATGCTTGTTGGGTGGCATTTTCGTCCTCTTGTTGAGCTCAAACCCTCTCCTGAGAGTAAACTTGGTGAGTTCGTACTTGGACCTTGTGTTAGGTTTAGCTTTGCTTCACTGCTGATTAAGTTAGTGTTAATTTTTAATACTAAAATTGTTGGAAGTCATTTTTATCTGTTACATTGCCCATATGCAAGTAAGTTATATGATTTGTATTAAGGTTAGCTTTAAGAGTTAGTTAGAAGCGTAACTATGGTCTAGCAGGAGCCTCCATATAAGGTGCCAAGATGGTCATTTCAGCCATTTTTTCGATATTCACTCAATACACCCAAAAGCTTGCTTTTGAAGTCATTGCTATGGGTACTATGTAGAGTATAGTGCTTGAATGACCACATGTAAAAATATTGAGAGATGTTAAAATAGTGACAGTAATTGAGATTTAATTAAAATATAATAAGTAATGTAATTTAATGCAATTGAATAACTCTTCGATTAATACACACCTAGTATTGATTCACTCTTACTTGGTCCTAGTTGGTTGCAAAGTATCTTTATGAGCAAGTAATTGTTTAAGCTTTACTTCAGTTGGGTGGGTGGATGTGGAAGAAGGGCCAATTGGCATAATTGTTTTTACATGAACTGCAGAGTGAATTGTTTCCATTCCTATGCTTGAGTTATCCCAAAATTCATTACACTAATTGTTTGTAGTGTTTTTGTTTATGTTATTATTTTATTTCAATCATTTAACTCTAGTCCCACTTCTTCCCTCCTTCCCTTTTCTTTTCAACCACAGTGGGTTTGCAATCCTGTGATGATGACGATGATGAGTTCTGTGATGAAGAAACCAAGCCAGAAAGGTAAGTACACAATTCAGTTTTGGGGAGTGAGATTTGATATTCCAGGTGATCTTAGCATTAAGGGTGAGTGGGGTGGGAGGTGGGTAGGGGGCGGTGGTAGGTGGTTGTGTGAAGATTGTGGGGTTCAAGTTTTGGAGGGTAGTGGGGATAGGAGATTGCAAGGCCTATTTATAAAATGTGGGTTAAAAATTCCAGGGTGCATGTGTAGTGGGCATGGGAAGATTCCAGAACTGAATTGCATGGGGTGGACAGATTCATGCGTCCATATTTAGGTAGGGTGGGGGATATATCAGGGCCCAAGTGATGTGGCAAGGGAAATGATAGGAGATTGTAGAGTCATTTTGTTGGAGTAAATACGATTTTGGCGACCATATATAGGAGTGGCTGGGAAAATTCCATGAGGTCTGGGATTTCTCTCCCCCAATACATGGGCAATGGAATCTCTCTCCCCTGACTTGTACATGTGCATTGGGTTGTCCTTACCAGTCCACACCCCAAACAAATGTACCCTGGAATCTTCCCACCCACCATAATTATGGGCCCTGAAATCATCCCACCCCCTTTGTTAATGCACAGGAATCTTCCACCTTCCCTACAAATGGGTCAAGGAATCTCCCAAACTCCATGACAAAGTTGGGAAAACCTCAGTCTGCACACACTCTCAACAGTTTTACTTTTCCCTATGTGTACAACAGGAACACACCAGAACAGTCCAAATTTTATTACTTTGAATCGTTCTCTGACGCTCTGCCATTAGTCCATGGCAATTTTCAAGTGCCCGAAGCCAGCAATTGAAAAAAGATGTTTCGTTTTTTTTATAGATTCATTTTTGATTAACATTATTGATTATAAATTTGATACAATTTTAAAATATATTTGTATGATTGAAATTTTGTATAATTTTTGGATATTTCTTGCTAAGAGACCATAAGTTTGAATCATTTGGTGGTACAGTTGTATGTGTTAGATCATATCTGGGTTGATATGGACAGTTCTAGTATACTCAGACTTCCCTTCCCTTGTACACATGTACACTGAGACTATAACAGATCCAGACTTTGAAAATCAATCAACGTCTACACAAGACTTTGGTATGCACCTGCTTTTTGAGAGAAACTAGAATTGTAATCTGCTTGACTACAGAATTGTGCATGAATAAAGGGGGGAAAAGGAGGGAAGAAATAAACGAAAAGAAAAAAAAAAGAGAATGATTAAGAAAACCAGAAAAAAAAAACAACCCAGCTATGTTTATAGGACATATATCGTTCAGGTAGACAATCATCTGCATATTTTATCTCTAATCACCTCATGCCAAACGTGCGTACAGAACTTCATTGACAAACTTGTTTGACCTTACACTTTGAGGTGTTGAATAGTCTAGCCTATTGACGCTGCGCTTCTGTGGTATCTGCTGAAGCCTGCCTCTTTGGTGGGAATGAATTCATGTGAAGCCACACAATCATAACCATATCTAGCCATTCCTGCAGACTTTTATCAGGCTGTTAAGGTTGCACTGAAATTATTCTGGTTTTAAATGGTATAAGAAATATCCTACAAAAGAGCAAATAAGTTTAGTTGATATTCACATGAGTAGCATAAAGCTGTGTATACATTTGCTTTTTTGTATTTTATATCAAATAAATCAGCATGCCTCAGACAATTTGCTAGGCCTGTAAAAAAATTCATTAATCTGTTTGTGTTATTTATAGTGTACTTAAGGTCCTCTCATGCATCTGTCATTTTTTAAATCGAGATAGAACACATCTACCATTAACAATACTCCCTCTACAGTCCCTCTCTGAATCATAAGTTTTTATGCAGGCAATAAATACTAATCAAACAATAAACAGTGCAACCATGAATGAAGTAAAAATGTGGCTCTGTTCAGCTTTTTCCATTGCCAACAGTTAATACTACCAAAGAGGAGAAAAGCTGCTTACCCAAGGGCTCAGACAAGGGAGGGGGGCAAGGAAAAATAGGGAAGGGAAGAATAGGTGTGCAAGAGGGGAGAAGAGAAGAAGGAAGGAAAAAGAAGGTGGGGTATGAAAGAAAAAAGGATTGTGGGAAGGCAAAAAAGCCCAGACCAGGATTCTAACACAAGATTTCCCACTCAGTTGATCAGAGCTACCAGGGGTGCCACTTTCAGGGATATAGTTTAGGAGAGAAATATAAAAGAAGAAGGAAAATAGCTGTTGAAAAGAAAGAAGAAAAACTAGCAAAAAAGAAGAAAAGGAAGGAGGAAAAATGGGGGTGGGGACGTGCACATGCACGCAGAGGCACAAATTGCACACAACACCCTCACTCCCCCATATCTGTAGCTACATAAGTTTTTATTCTGGCAATCTTGAGCATTTGACATACTGAATAATTAGCAATGCAGTTGTACTGTTCTACAAGTCAACACAGCTGAATTTGAAGGCATGAATAATATGATTATCTTTTCTTCACTGATAATCTTTAGTCAGCTGCACTTCCGCTCCATTCGAATCCTAATACATAAAGTTCAGATCTTATCATGATAATATGGTATTCTCAGTCACAACTGTGGATATTTGATGTGTTTGCTCTTTATCTGACCTATTCAGTACCTGGACTATCATATCTGAACCTATTGACAGTGGGGAAGCTACCAAGGTAGTCACCATCAACATTGATAAAAATTAAAAAAATAGAAAAAAAAGATTTTAGATATGATAATTAAGCCTCTCAGTATTTTTTACAGTCTAGATATTTGTTCAGAAAGCCTCAACTTAATTTCTGTAAAAGAAGTCAATTGAATTTCCAATGCAACTCAGTTTTATCAGATGAAGAGGAAGTCAAGTCAGTAAGATGATGCCTTGGGTTATTTTGCACACCTTGCAAGATGTGCTGCTTTTCTTTCTAGCTAATGAAAACACACCAGCTTAGTACCACTGGAGACCTTCAGGATGAAGGGTATAGTGGATGAACATATGATACTAAATACTCTTTTGCATGTTGGAGTTAGGACTAGCTGTGTCTGGACATGTACCAAAATATATTATAAGAAGACATAATTTAAAAACATGTATATGCGATGGTTTTATATTCATGTGAGTGGCGGACATTTTTTTAAATATGAATCGGCAAATTATAAGTTAAATTAAAATCAAACAAACTAGTACTTCGGAAACTATATGTAGTTTAATGAATACTATTATTATTAATATACATTCTATGTCTGTATTATCGTAATAGAATTTGAACTTCTATATTTCTGGCTTATAGGCTAAAGGTTGAATCATGAGAGGGTACAGTTGTGTATGTTGAATTATATCTTGGTTGATGTGGAATGTCCTAGTATTGAATCATAACTGTGGGTGGAGTATGGGAGCACATATTTTTAATAGTGGGAGTGCCACATTTTAAGGAACAGCCATAACTGAGAACATGTGCTGGATACAATTGGTATTGCAGGGCAAGTCTCACTTAAAGGTTTAGCTGAAGTTGGTTAAATAGAATCAATTCACATTATCAAACAAAAGGCAAGAGAGAGAGAGAAATCCTATTCTATAATTCCTAGTCTAACAAGTATGGGAAGTTCTAAACCTTCACTGGTGAGATGGCAAGGAGTGACTCAGTCACTACAAACATGTGAGTAATCAGGATTACATGGACACATCTGGTTCAATTGATGTTGAAGTGATCTCTGAAATAGCCAGGGGAAGTTTGAAGATGACTGGAAAAGTTTCAAACCATTCCTAGATGGTTTAGCAACCATTAAAAATCTAATCTTTTTGTTGTGATGTTGTGTAGAGTGTCTTGAACTGCCAAAATTCAGTTTTGTTGCCATATGAATAACTATATTAAGATCAAATAGTTTGCCTTTGTGTGTATGTTAAAGATCCACTCTTTGAAATAGTCAAATTATACCCACAAACCAACATGAATTTGGAATCAATGTTGCCAGGGGAACAGTTTAAGTGCATTCATATGGATATGTCCCTTCTGGTGTTCCAAAAAGCCAAAACTCATATTTTGGCTAGTCAAAACTCATACTTTGGTATGACAAAACCTATGGAGCAACAAACCTAAAACTTGGTATGCATACATATCTTGACTCTGGGAATAACATGGGGTGGGTCACACCGGCCACAACTCTTCTTAGTGAGTAAGGCTTAAAATGCCAAAAATGGTACTTCAGTAAAACACATGGATCTATAGGCCTAAATTTGGTGCACATACACAGCATGATGCTGGGAGCAACATGGGCTGGATTGTACCTGGCCACGCTTCTTCATTTTTGTGTCTCAGGCTCAAAATAGTTGATACATATGTATGCATGTTTGTGTGTATCCACCTTATCATCAAAGCACCATACCAAATAAAAGCCATTATTCTGATCTGATCAAAATGAATCCGTACAGTAAGTACTTCAATAATAAGAAAGAGCTTTTTTCTTTCCTTTTTTTTTTTTAATAATTTTTAATTCTCTTCACACTCCATCAGGGTATTTTTTTTGAGGATTTTGTGCCCACCCCCTTAAACATTACCAAAATGGTAATGCTTAAGAGGGTGGGCACAAAATCCTCAGCTGAGCTCTCCACAAATGTAGCAAGCCAACACAGCGATCTCTCTCCGTCTGGTGTGGCCTTGAATGTGTTTTCCACTGCCTATGCCACGTATACCATGCCTGCCAGTCCTCAAACATCTTGGCCGCATTTGTGCTCGTTGTCATGACAACATTTGTTACAGTCCCTCAGACATCATCCACATTGATATTTTGGACACCTTCTGGCATCTGAAAACAAGACTTACCTCTGCGATCTTTTTACCCACCCGGTTAATCTGACTTGAGGCCATACCAATGAGAGATTCTATGACTGTGTTATACTCCAGAACCCTCACCTCTGACCTCTGACTGTGGTCTGCAGGTCACATCTTTTGGCTGCTCATAACAGCCTGTGTAGCATGTCCACCTCCACCACAGCAGTTCACTATCCTCAGGCCACAAGGACCTTGAAACACTTTCACTGAGAGCTCAAGGCCTTTTTTCCTGCCAAACAGGATGGGGGAACTTCCCTTGATTGTTTTCAGCACCGGAATGGCCTAGATGGAAGATGCTGGTGCTTTGCTTGAGAATGGAGCTGCTTTGTATGTACCTGGAGGGTCCTTCCTCCCTCCAGAGGCTGGGCTGCCATGCTGGCTTCCACAAACTAATTTTTTTTTCATATCTTTTTTCTGGACACGATGTGTTCTGTCTTACCTCCATATGTTGCATTCCATGGAGATCACCATATCACAGTCCACACTATCTACCTGTGGCACCTCGGGTTGGGTTGGGCATGTGTAACAGTTGCCTTGCCCATTAGGACTCTAACTATTCATAGATGGATTGGTTTCCTTTTTTTTTTTTGGTTCAAAAAAATATTAAGTCTTTCAACTTAGAAACTTTAGTGATGCTGCATGAGGGGACCCATAGAGCTGTTATTAACCTACTTCAACTTGCCTCAACCCAGTGTGTTGTTGGTCCAGTGTACCCCCATAGAGGTATTGAAAACTTACTTCAACTTGCCTCAACTCAATGTGGTGTTGGTACAGTTTGTGGCCCATAGAGCTGTTATTAACCTACTTCAACTTGCTTCAATCAGTGTGGTGTTGGTCCAGCATATTCCCATAGAGCTATTGTCAACCCGCTTCAACTAGCCTCAACTCAATGTGGTTTTGGTCCAGTGTGTGCCCCTGAGCTGTTATTAACCTACATCAACCTGACTCAACCCAGTGTGGTGTTGGTCCAGCGTATACCCATAGAGCTATTTTCAACCTATTTCACTTGCCTCAACTCAATGTGGTGTTGGTCCAGTGTGTGCCCCATAGAGCTGATATTAACCTACTTCAACCTGCCTCAACCCAGTGTGGTGTTGGTCCAGTGTATATCCATAGAGCTATTTTCAACCTATTTCAACTTGCCTCAACTCAATGTGGTGTTGGTCCAGTGTGTGGCCCATAGAGCTGATATTAACCTACTTCAACCTGCCTCAACCCAGTGTGGTGTTGGTCTAGCATATCCCCATAGAGCTACTGTCAACCTGCTTCAACTAGCCACAATTTAATGTGGTGTTGGTCCAGTGTGTGCCCCATAGAGCTGTTATTAACCTACTTCAATCTGTCTTAACCCAGTGTGGTGTTGGTCCAGCACAACCCCATAGACCTATTGCCAACCCACTTCAACTTGCCCCGACTCAATGTGGTTTTGGTCCAGTGTGTGCCCCATAGAACTGTTATTAACCTACTTCAACCTGACTCAACCCAGTGTGGTGTTGGTCCAGTGTATCCCCATAGAGCTATTGTCAAACTTCTTCAACTTGCCTCAACCCTGTGTGGTGTTGGTCCAGTGTATCCCCATAGAGCTATTTTCAACCTACTTTCAAAAACAAATGAAAAGAAAACAAAAAGAAACTGTCAGAACACACAAAATTAGGGAAAAGAAGACCAGTACTGTAGGAATTTTTGTCACTACAACAAACCAGACAAAGCCCGACTTCAATAGATAAGCTGCAGTGTCAAGACCAACTGGTGAGGAAAAAATACGGCATTATCCTGGAATGGAAACCTCAGAAATCACTCCTAATTTGAGAGTACTCTCTGATTGCCTGACCCTTTATGACATGCTATGATTGCGTTCTATCCATGGTATCATTTGGTAAAGTGTGTGGTGCTATGCTAGTGAGAGTAGAAAGAGAAAGAGCTGGTTACAGGGGAGATGCATGCAATGATAGACTTGAAAGGAAAAATGAAAAAAGAACATTTTATGGATTTTTTCCAATAAAATGTACAGCAAAATACATCTAGCTGTAGCTAGCTATCCTCCCACCCCCCCCCCCCCCAACCCCACTACTTCCACCTTTGTACAGAGAGAAAAAAATTGTAGCACAGGTGAGTTCAAAAGGACACTAATTACTGGAGGTGCAGTCATGATATTTACTTCCAGAGATCAGGTAAAGCTGAGTTTCTAACTATGTTGCATCTAGCCCCATTACACTCCCTTTGGTAACACCCATTGCAGTTGGAAAGTGAAGGTAAAAGGAAAGAAGCCTTCAAGTTGTCCAAATTTTATTCCAGGGGCCAAGCAGTTAAATATTATTATTATAAAACTATACCCCACCAGCCCCAACTGTGCATGCCAAATTTTATCACAATCTTCCCAGTGGTTACACGTAAAGGGTAAGATAGGCAGATAAATAAAATACTGCAATGTCACATTTTAGTATAGTAAGAATCAACCCCACCCACTCTAAGAGCTTATGCCAAGCATTTGGACCTGCGGTTTTCCAAATCCCTGTGGTTATGCACTTATAGAAAAAGCTAGATTGATAGGCCAATTTTAATTATGTAAAAACCAAAACCCCTCCCCCCCCACAATGTGCTTATGCCCAATCTCATCCCAATCAGTGAAGATGTTCTTTAAATCCTAGTGGTTATGCACAAATAGAAAAAAATATATATAGGAATTCAAAATGCAATTTTGTAATATTGATCCCACACCCACCACAAATGCTCATGCCAAATCAGTCCATTGATTCTCTCAATCCCAATAGTTATGTACAAATACAAAAAGATAATTAGTGTGACAGAACCTGCCACAGCACCCACACAACTTCAGCCTCTCCAGCCAACACAAACTCTGCACCCCAGCAGACTGCAAGCTGTGTCTGCACCCTAGTTCCTCAGAACGATATTGCCCAGTAATTCCCAAGTAACAACACAGGCCAAAAAAAAGAATCTCTCTTCTAGAGTGAACTGATAGCTCTCAGAATCCCAGAAAAACTGCACACCACATTATTATATTACAGACAAATCAATGAGCACAAAATCAGACACCATTAATGTTCTGTCCAGTCAGAGGAATCCAATTAATAAGCAACACGAAACTAATATAAATCAATGACCACAAAACCACACAATATAAATGTTTCCTTTACAGTTAAAGAATCCAATTAAGAAGTAACACAAAACTAATATAATAACAAACACATAACTAATCATGTTTCCTCTTCTTCAACAGTTCACCATCAAGTCTCTGGTCCTCTTGCATTGCCCAGGTCATTAGAGAAGGGTCATCCTCAATCCTTCATATTTGATAGACTAAAATACATTAATTCAAAATTTAATTATGTAATAATTGTCTCAAACTCAACCCAAGGGATCATGCCAAATTTCTTCCCAACTGGCCCAGTAGTTCTCTGAATGCCAGTGGCCATGCACAAATTAAAAAATTAGATATATATAAACAAAAATGACAGTAATTAGAAATTCAATCATGTAAGACCATCCTACACCCACCCCAATTGTTCATGCCAAATTTTGTGCCAATTGGAACATTTTTTCTCTCACAGTGCTATAAGTCCATCTGTCTGTCTGTTCACCTGTGCATCCGCATTTAACACTTGAAAGGTTGAAGTTGGACCCACAAACCCATATATATTTAGAATCAATATCGCCAGTGGGATGTCATGAGCATGTCTACAGGGCCACACCCCTTTCTGTATTCAAAAAGTCAAAAAGGTACTTTTGCCAGAAAAAAGAATTGAGATAAACTTACGAACTCATACATATTCAAAACCAATATCACCAGAGGAATGCCATAAGCATATCAATATTACCACAACCCTTCGTTATTAAAAAAAAAAAAAAAAAAAAAAAAATCAAAAGGAAAATGATACTTTTAAAACAAGAAATAGAGGAGCTACAGGACTAAAAGTTTGACATCAAGACACATGTGTCTGCGAATAATATGGGGTGGGTCCATTCTGACCACATCTCTTCTTTTTTTGTGTGTAAGGCTGAAAATGTCAAAAGTTGTGCTTCTAAATAATACTTTGACCTAATCATATGTTCACTTTTGCTTTAAAAGTCTACATATTTTCAATGCAGCCGCTTTCATGACTGCAGTCCACTAAAGGTGGGCCGAAAAACCACCCATAGGGTGGGTTTAACACTAGTATTTATAAATGTGAAAAAGTATGTATGTGTGTATGTGTGTGCTTGTGTGGGCTCAATAGAGAGCAAAAAGTTGAATGAATATTGACAAAAATTTGCACACATTAAATTTCAGTGCATACTAACGTTTTTCACAGAAAAAATTCCAAAAAAAGTCACCCTTGTTAGGGGAAAGAAGAATTTAAATTTCTAATAATAAAAAAGGCCTTAAATATCGTGGCTCAGTGGTTAAAGCACAATTTTCTCAAGCTGAAAGTCTGTTGTTCAAACCTGGATTTACTTGATTTTTTTTCCTTTCATTCCCCCACTCCCCCTCCAACCCCTTCCTAACCAACTCTTTCTTCCTTCTGTGTGACCCCCCCCCCCCCCCTTTCCCCTTCTTAAAATTCTGACATAACTAAAATGTTAAAACAGTTAATTTTAAATTAGTAGTGCAAACACCATACACTTTGTTAATTATTGAATTATGCACCTGAAAAGATTGCCATTAGTAGATGATGACTGAAACAGATGTTATTCATTGAATTGATTTGTTATTTAATGACTTCATTTGTTACATGTCGATTAGTGGCCTGAGTAGGAAGCATACTTGTACACACATTCAAACATATATTGTAATTATGGTATTCATTATTGAATCTATTATTATTTTGTTATATTGTCACCTCCATAAGAGAAAGAGCACCTATTAAAAGGAGGCTGACCTCTGAAGAATGTGGAGCAGTCTTGAGTAGTGTTGCCACAAGTAGTAAATTTTGGAAACAAATTGGGAGGAAAAAAAGTCTGATAGGAAAATTGTCAAAACTCTCAAAATGTATTGAATTTTCAGCAGCAGCAAAGGATTGCAGACAAAGTTAGACCATAGCCGGGATGCCCATGCTGAAGATGAGACTGGAATAAATCTTCAATTTTCTGAGGAATATATTATTCATAAGATGCATCAAGAATCAAGATGGTTACCTACCAAGATGGCTCCATTCCAATGGCCACTGTTCATGCAAGCTACACTGCAGAGAGAATATCTGTCCCCACAATCACTTCATTAAGATTTCCTCCCAGGGACAACCCATAGTATAATGCCTCATGGTGAAGCAGTTGCCCCATGATAGAAAAGATGGCCTGGGACACAAGCACAGAAAAATTCTGGTTGAATGTGAATTCATACTAGGATCCAATGGAGAGATTTCTTTTCCAACTGTTCAGCCTGTGTGTGCTGATTTTTTTTTCTGTCTTTCTATTTCTGAGTGCAGATAAGGGCATAAGGCAAATGTTGAATCTGTGATCAGAAGGAAAAGAATAATCCAATGTAAATTTGTAGTGTGGTTTGAATGCTAAATATAATCTGTATTGTGTTTTCGTTGGGATTAAGTAGTGAAATTGAGCTGAATTCATCTTGTAACAGTAGTTTTGAGTCACAGAGTATTTCAATAATACTTCTGTAAATGAGAGATTTAAATTACATTTGAGTGGATACTCTTTACTTAGTGTGCTTCAAACCTCTTCCTGTAGGTTTATGAGGTTAAAAGTGCCAAAAGTGGTACTTGTTGGACAGCTCTTGGACATTGGCTTGGTCACAGTTGGCCACTAACCACCAGAAAATTATGACCTGCTCTTTAGGGTAGGCACATCCAATGCAGAGGATGATTTTCAGCAACAACCCACCCCCCCCCCCCCCCCCCCCCCTACCCCCCTACCCCAACTTGGGTCACCAGACAATATATCTTTCTCTGGCCATGTCAGGTCAAAAATTATGCATTGGTACTAATGATGGTGAAATTCATAGACCTAGAAACCTAGAAGCATGCAAATACAAATATATATATATACTAGCAGCATATACCCGGCGTTGCCCGGTCAATTTCAGCATCAAACATTATAGTCAAAGTTGAGTATACAAACCATGTATTAAATATGTTGCCCAAGGATTCATTTGGCCAAAATACCATTTTTTTCCTCTTTTGGGCCTGACACGAAAGCAGAAGTGGGTGTGGTCATATAAATGTACTTAAAACATTCCTCAGACTATTTTGATTCTAAATATATATGGGTTCATTTGTTTAACTCCCTGGGTTGAAGTGATTTTGCTGAAATATATATATTTTTGCATTAATAGCCTTACACAGAAAAGGAAGAGGTATGGCCAGGTGGGACACAGCCCATGTTACTCCCAGAGTGAAGTTGTATGTTCATACCAAGTTTTAGATCTCTAGCTCCAATATATATATATATATATATGTATGTATATATATATATATATATATATTTTTTTTTTTTTTGACAAGAATAATTTTTTTTGTTGGCTTTTTCTTGTTACCATGGTAACCATTTTGTGAAATTCACCAGAGCCCAGGTGTAGAGTTGGTGTTGAATTCCAGGAACAATGTTGGGGGAGGGGGGGGGGGGGGTGGTGGTTGGATGATATTTCATGTACTGTTTGATGCAGGATTGGAGATTCCAGGATCCTTTTAAAGGGAAGAGAATAGAGTGATTCCTAAGCCCATGCGTAAAAGGTGTGATTGGTTGGAGATATTTTAGGGTTCATGTGTAAAGAGGGGTATAGATTCCAGTTGACATGTGTAGGGTGGGGAGTGGGGTGATTACAGGGCCACCTTCATTAAGGAAGGAGAGATCCCAATGTCCATGTGTAGAGGGAGAAGTAATATCCCATTGACAGGTTTAAGAATGAAGAGATACCGGGGCCCATATTTATGAGGATAGACACTCCATGGTCCAATTGTAGGGAGTTAAGATTTGAGTTCTATGCTAGTGGGAATCAGAAGATTGCAGTCCCCATGTGTAAGTGTAGTGGAGAGAGATTCTAGGGCCCATGTGTATGGAGAAAGATTGGGAGAGTTCTTAAGGCCTAAGTTAGTAAGTTAGGTGTGACCCCAGGGACCATTTTTAGGATGTGGGTGATGAAAGATCTTGTGGCCCATGTATGGGATGGTGGTCGGTAGGTCCTGAGGACCAAGTTTTAGGGATTTGGTCGTAATATTTCATGATCCATGTGTAAGGGTAGTGAGATACCATAGCCCATTCTAAGAGGGGGATATAAAAATTCCAAGGCCAGTAGGGGGGGGGGGGGGGTGGTGATATTCCAAGGCTCATGTGGAGGGTGAGGAGATCCAATGGCCCATTTGTAGAAGAGTGGAATGGGAAGATTCCAATGCCATGTGTAGAAGGTAGTAGATTCTAGGGCCCATGTATAGGGATTGGGTTGAGACTCCAGAACTCATGTGCTGGGGGGTAATTGGGATAGGATATTCTAATATACATATCTATAGGGGGAATTGAAAATCCAGGGCCCATGTGTTGTGGGTTAGGAGATTCTAGGAACATATGTAGGTTGGGGAGGGGATGTGGTAGAGAGATTATAGGGTTTTTCTGTAAAGTGGGTGGGGATTCCATGGCTTATGTTTAGTAAGGTTGAAAGATGGGGGAGATCTCGGGGCCCATATATAGGTGAAGGGAGATACCAAGGGCAAAGGCTAAGGAATGGGGGCGGAGGGTTGTTTGGTGGGAAGGGGTATATTATTGTGCATATGTGTAGTAGGGGAGATTCCAGGGCCCACGTTTAGGATGGGTGGGATGATTTTAGGGTCCATGTGTTGGGGAGTGTGATGGAATTTTGAGGTCCCAGTGTTTCAGTGGGGGTGATTTCCAGGGCTCATACTTGTGGATGGGGAGGGGGGGGGGGTATGGGGGTAGGAAATGATTCTAGACCCATGTAATGGGGAATTCTTGGGATGGGAGATTCCAAGGCCCATCATTGAGGGGGGAAGGGAATTCTCAGGTCCATATGGAAGGGGGGGGGGGGGTGGGTTTGTGGTTTAATTCGAATGCCTATGTGCAGGGGTGGGGTGGGACATTCCAGGTTCCATGTATAAGATTGGTGGAGAGTTCCTAGGGCTAGTGGGGGTGGAGATTGCAGGATCTATGTGTAGCAGACTTGGGGATATGATGGTGCCCATGATTTTTGGTGGTGGGTGTGTGAGTTTGAGTTTCCTGGTTCCATGTATAGGGGTTGTGGAATGCCAGTGCCCAAATTTAGGAGTGGAGTGGAGTGGAGAGATTCCAGGATTAATGTGTAGGAGGGGGATGGGGAGAGATTCAACAGGCTAAGTTTAGGAGGGGAAGAGAGAGTGATCCCATGGCCTATGTTTAAGTGATGTTGGATAATTCCAGTTCCTTTGTTTATGGGGGGGGGGGGGGCAGATCAAGTGGACAGGTGTTGTGGGTATAGATACCCCAGGGTCCCTCTTTTTGGTGGATAAAGATTTTTTGGCCCATGTTTAGTAGGGTAGAGAGATTTCAGGGCCTATACTTAGGTGAGGAGTTTGGGTGGAGAGATCTCTCAATGTCCATTTGTTTGTTGGGATGTTGGGGAAGACTACAGGACCCATGTTTAGGGAGGGGGGAAGAGATCACAGTGACCTTGTGTATGTGGGGTGGATATTCATGAGTCCAAGTGTAGGGATGTTGCGATGGGATGGAGATTTCCAAGGGCCCAAAGGTGGAGAAGAGATATATGGTGGCCCATGTTTAGAAGAGGGTTGTGGTTGAAGATTGCATGGCCCAAGTGTAAGGAGGGAAGAGTTCCTATAACCGACGTCTGTGAGATAGGGTGGAAAAATTCAAGGGCCCATTTGTTGGAAGGGTGGAGAGATTTCAGGGCCTGTGTGAATGTTGGGAAATGTTCTATTGGTCCATTAGTGGATGGGGGTGGTAGGAATATTTTGGTTCCATGTATATGCAGAACTAGGTTCCAGTGCCCTGATGTAGAGGTTGGGTTGAGATTCCAGGATCCATGTGGGGGGGGGGGGGTGGGGAGTTGGTGTTGGGGGGGATGAGGGAGATTCTTGAAATATGTCTAGAAGGTGAATTGAGATTCTAGGTCTCATTGTAGCGGGGTGGGAGATACCAGGATCCTTGTATAGGGAGGGGTGTAGAGAGATCCCTGAGCACATATGTAAAGGGATTGGGTGGAGCGATTTTAGGGTTCATGTGTAAAAGGGAGTGTTAATTCCAGTGCTCACGTGTAGGGTGGTTATTAGGATGGTTATAAGGCCCATATTCATTAATGAAATATAGTCCCAATGTCCATATGTACAGGGGGAAGAGAGATCCCAGAGACATATGTAGGGAATGAAGATATTCCATGACCCATGTTTAAGTGGATAGATACCCCAGGGTCCAATGTAGGGAGTGATAGTTTTTAGACCATAGCTTATGGGTGTCATGAGATTGCAGGCCCCATACTTAGGGGATGTGGTGGTGAAATATTCAAGGGCCAATGTGTATGGAGGAAGGTTGGGAGGGTTCCTAGGATCCAAGTGGGGGAAGTTGGGGTTGACTCCAGGGCCCATGTTTTAGAACTTGTGGTGAGAGATCCCGTTGCCCATGTATAGAAAGGAGGAATGGAAGTCCTGAAGACCAGGTTGAAGAGATGGAATTGTAAGATTTCATGGACCAAATGTAAGAGGGGAGAGATCCCATAGCCATTGTGTAGGGGGGCGGTGTAGAAGTTCCATGGCCCATGTGTAGAGAATGGGTGGTTGCCCTCACTAAGTCTCCTTTCAAATAGAATAAGTAGCACATACTGGCAAAAAACTATTTGTACCAGCAACAACAATGATTCTTCAAATATTTGCACAACAAGATAAGTATGTATAGTGTACCATGGTATCTTCACCTACCACACATTTGCATAGGGATATCCCCCTCCCCCCTCCTACCCTCTTACCCATTGACACTGGGATCTCCCCCACTACATATATAGCCAGATATTTCTCATCCTCCAACTCTCTATAAATAAGCCCAGGAATCCTCCTTCACCTATACACATGAACCCTAAATCTTTCCACCACACACCCCACTAACATATGGGCTCTTGTACCTCTCTATCACACCATAAACATGGCCCCTTGAATCCCACAACCCCCAACTTATAGTCACTGGATTTTTTATCCCCCCTTTAGATATTGGTCCCCAGACATGGGCTCAGTTATCTCCCCTTTCTACACTTAGGAAAAGGAATCTCCCACCCTCCCTAATAAATGACCCCTGGATTCTCCCAACCCCATCTACACATGGGCCCTAGAATTTATCTAACCCCCCACCCCCCAAGACGTGGGTTCTGGAATCTCTTCCCCCCCCCTGCACATGGGCACTTGAATCTCCCCAAAACCCTCCAATGCATGGACCATGAAATCTTCCCATACTCCTAAATATGGGCTCTGTAATTTCCCATCCACCCCAAAACAACACATGAGCCCTGGAATTTTCCTCTCTATTCATGTGCACAGGGATATCCCCTCCTTTCAATCACCACCAGCACCCCTTCCCCCCCCCCGCCCCCCTCCCAATGCTTGCATATTGGCATTGGGATATGTCCCCCTATACCCATGGGCCATGGAATCTTAAAACACCCACTTTTAAACTTACTCCTCAATACCAAACTCCAACCCTCCTACGCATGGGCTCTGGGATCTTTCTCGACCCCATCCTAAATATGGATCCTAGGTTCACCCCCAACCTCCCTAACTTGGAACCTGGGATCTGTCCCAACCTCCTACCTTACTCAAGGGCTCTTGGATTTATCTCCAACACACCCCCCTAATATAATGCCTGGATTGTTTTGTCACACATAAGCCTTAACCAAAAATTTTCCACACTAAAATCTTCCACACCCTACAATTGGGCCTTGGGGTATCTGTCCTCAAAAGTCATGGATGTATGATTTCCCTCCTACATATGGGCAATGGTATTTCATCACACACTCTCACCACACTCACAAATGGGCCACAGGATCTATCCCTCCCACACATAAAACTAGGTCCATGGGATCACTCCACCCCACTCCTACATTTTGGCACTGGAACCTTTCCACCCCCCTTCTAAACATAGGCACTGGTATTCCCCCAACTCCACATACACATAGGCCTTTCAATCTGCAACACACCTTCACCCTACACATTAGTCTTAGGAACTCTTATGCCCTCCCACACATGGACCATGGAATCTCTCCACTCCTCACCTAAT
The DNA here is from genome assembly GCA_963969325.1 of Lycopodina hypogea. Lineage (NCBI taxonomy): Eukaryota > Metazoa > Porifera > Demospongiae > Poecilosclerida > Cladorhizidae > Lycopodina > Lycopodina hypogea. Next base: position 386,191 of record OZ017791.1, on the reverse strand, counting down.
CATTGGTCCTTGAATCTACCACACTCCATCCCATTGCATATGGACACTGGATCTTCTCCCCACCCAACAACTGGGCAAAGGCATTTCACACCCTACCCCCAACACATTGGACCTGGAATTTCCACAACAAGCCCTATACATGGACTCCGGAATCTCCCCTACTCCAACAACATGACCCTATAATCTCACATTCCCTAAACCCTCGTCACATCACTTAGGCCCTGGTACATCTCCCACCCAACCTAAACAAGGGACCATGTATCTGTCAACCCCCATACAGTTAGGCTCTGGAATCTCCCCATGCACCATATACATGAGCCCTGGAATTTTCACCCCACACTTTATAAATAAGCCTTGGAATCTCCCATCCGCCCCACATCCAACACTTAGACCCTTGAACTTCACCGCACCATCCCAACCTCCCCCCCCCCAAAACATCCCTTCACCCTACACATGATGGGCCCATGAATCTGCCCACCACCATAATATTTTGTTCTTGAATCTCCCCATGCTCTCTACACAAGATCCTACATTGTTCCCCTCTACACAAGTGCACAGGGATTTCTCCCCTATTTACTACCACCACCACCACCCCCCTCCCCTTCATAATGAGGTAGGGATCTCTCCCCCCATCCCCTCATACAAATGGGCCATGGAATCCCACCCCACTTTAACTTTTTCCTCACGAACCCTCTCCTTACCTTCCTACCATGGGCTCTGATATCTTTCTCCATCCACTCATAAATATGGGCCCTGGGGTCACTCCCAACCTTCCTAACTTCGAATCTGGGATCTGTTCCAAACTCCCACCATAGAAAAAAAAAAAAAAAAAAAAAAAAAAAAAAAAAAAAAAAAAAATTGAATTTTTGAAATTTGCTATTTTCATGCTCTTGCAAGCTTACTCTTCTTATTGTGTTTAAACCAGGAGAGAGTGTTTCCTTAACAAATCTATGAATTGTAATATTACTACTATAACTGACAAGATTTGAAGGGGCTTGCTTAGCTGAATTTCGAATTATTGAGGCCATAACATTACCTCCATAGCAACCAGACTTCAATTAACTATCTCAATTATTTATTCAAGAAACTTTAGTGAGTTGCTATCTATATAAGATAATTTAATCTACAGCTGTCTACCAATTTTTTTTTGGAAAGGTTTACTAGTTGGAATTTCATTTACTTCATTTAAAATTTTAAAATACTAACATAGCAACCTCCTTGGCAACAGAAAAATTTAAGAAAGATGCTTCTTCTCTTTTACCCATAACAAACCATAAAATTCCAAGGGAACTCTCTTCTCCCTGCCCTTTTTGTGGCATAACATTTATTAGTCTTGGTAACCACATTAGTAAATGCACAGAGAGAGATGGTAGAGACTATTTACCCAATCTAGCCAAGAAGACCCTTGATAAAAAGGCTAGGTCTGAGCTTCCAAAGATGTCAAGATGCCCTAAATGCCACAAGTTATTTCTGAGGTTAGATACTCACCTTAGGAAAAATCCTTTCTGCAAGTCAGTTAAGGATTTCGGAAAACTACTTACTAGTGATTCACGTTTCCAACCTCTATCTAATAATCCTTCTGAAACCATTCCACAAACTTCTCTATTAATTGATATTCATTCGCCAACTCTTGCATCATCTACTGAACTAACAAATAGTCAACTTCAACTAGAACCACAGTCTCACAATAAGCATTCTATGCATAATTTTCCAAATGCACATCCACCATCACAATCTTTGACCTCCTTATCTTGTCAAACCACTACATACATACAAGAAAAGATCTCATCTACTACACCTCCATATACTTTTGTATATGGTTAATGTCATCATGCATTCTTTTCATCTTCTGGTTGACTCTCTTCCCAAGACAACTGACTGAGTCCAAACTATATTCTTTCCCATTATCACCTTCCTTGAACAATCGTGTCATCGATATGGTTTAAAGGCACCCACTCATCCATGCGGTGATCGACTGAATCAAACAAAGATCACATGTCAGTAAGTAAGGTTCCTAAATTAGTGCATTATTTGTCCAACTGAATTATTTCCAATGAAAATATCATATTACAAGGTTATATGATATTATCTGTACGACATTCTAATGCCGCACACACATAAACACACATGCACCAAAATGCACACACAAATGAACACACACAGAAATAATAAGCACAAAAGCACCAACACATTCACATCA